>GL380017.1:195804-237845 GCA_000143925.2 Caenorhabditis brenneri
CCTCTCAAAATTCCTCTAAAAAAAAGTGTGTCGTCAATTGAAATGCATGATCTGCAAGCGCACACACCACCACGTCGGATTGCAGAAAAATAAAACTACCGTACTCCATTCCACCCTCGTTCGAAATAAGTACAGTAATCTGCATAGTTCCAAAACTTCAAATAAAAGAAACTCAAAAATTGTAAAACAAATATGAAAATCTTCCCCGTAGAAAAAAAAATAAAATTCTAGTGAATATAAAAAAAGTACGAATGAAGAGATCTGGCTAGTGTCGATATAATTGAATTACAATGGACTTTTGAAGTTGAAAAACAATTCGAGAACTGCTCTCAAAACAAATCGTCGCTTTCAATCCCAATTCCAATGAGTCAAAATCTGAAATTCATTCGAAATTCCACCTCAAATTTCAATTGTCTCCTTTTAACTAATAAGCAATTCCATATCCATTTTGCGGGATTCATTTTTCCCATTATTCTTTTGAATTCATTGACCGGAGAAAAAAGAAAAACGATTCCTCGAATTTGAGATGCTGACTTGAATGTCAATATACACGTTTTGATCATTCAGAAAAAGGAAACTGGTGATTCCTGAAGTTTTTGAAAACGCGGGATCTTTTTAAAACAAACCGGATGTGCCTTTGAGAATACCGTAATCTGAATCTGTAATGGAGCAAGGAAAGATTCCTTGTGGAATAAAAAAAAAGACTGCGTCACTTGGAAACTTGCCAATTCGCAACTGGTACAAAACTTCAATTCAAACAACCCTAATTTGAATTTTTCTTCTCATGCCATCCTTATCTAGCAAAATCATCCATGACATGTACACGGTATACCATGACAATTGCAGCTGCATCCATCTAGATGATTCGACAGATTACGGTATGCTGGTATACTTTCCCCAGCTGCTCAGGGATACTTTCCCAGAAGAACAGAGATATCATCTATGATGACAATTCAGGGTGGGCGGAGCTAGCTAGAATCGGGTATATAAGGCTGGAGATATCCAAGAGAGTCACCCAGTCTGATCTGCTCTTCTACAGTTCGTCAGAATGCTCTCTTTCTATTCTCTCGCCTTATTCTCCCTATTCTCTTTGGCCTCTGCCACTGGGCATCTTCTTCTTGAGTTGACTGCATCTGACAAGTTCTTCCTTCAACTCAGAACTAACTCCACCTCTCAAACTATTTATATGAGTACTGGTGACCCTCGAGTTGTGAGTTTCCATCCAAAAACTGATCTTGAATCCATTGCCGTTTCGTTTTCAAAGAGAGGAAAGATGCCTCAACATCATGTCTTCTCAATGAAATCTTCTGGTAACTATGTCACAGATACTTTCGTTCTCCATGACATTGTTCTGTTGGTTCAATCAGTTTTTGAGTGTGATGCTGGATTCATTGGAGATGACTGTCGGGAGATGTCTACTACTACCTCTACTACAACCACTACTACTACTACTTCCACCACTGAAGTCATTACCACCACAACTGCCAAACCAACTCCAGCTGCTTCAAAAATGATCGACGAACGGTAAGTTTCCTTCTATTTTCTCTATTCATCATAACTATTCTAATTTTCAGAAACTCCACCTTCAACATCATCCTTTGCTCGGCTCTGATCTTCCTCATCATCGTTCTCCTGGTGCTGATCCTCATCGTCTTCATTGCTCTTCGTAAAGGACAACCGAGCATCTACATTCAACCACAAACAGGTCTTCCTAAGCAAATCGAAATGGACGAGTCCGGAATCTACTCACAAGATAGTCAACGAGCTTCTTCTCCTGCTTCTTCTAATTGTTCTGTTGTAATCAAACTTTGAAAATATTTTCTTTTGAATGTTCTCATTTTATAATGATCAATAAATACATATATAAGTTACTTTTGTTTTTTGTGTCTTTAGAAAGAAAGATAATAAGCATTTCTTTATAATTCTTCATCTACTTTTTTATCGAGAAGAGAGTGAGAGAGAGAGGAGCAATTTCGACCCTAAGATCAGAATGTTAATTTCGGAAAAACTGACATTGATTCATTTTTTGTCGAAAAATTGGCCATTGTTTTATGTTCCTACATACTCTGTTCTACTTTAATTCAGATGAGTTTTAGCTCTTTTGGTAGCCCTCCCCAGCTTTCCTATAGTCCCCGATTTTCACAAAAACTCATGAAAACTGATCCAGTTGAAAAATACTTAACAAAAGATTTTGACACGTTGGTCAGGCGCAAAACTCTCATAATATCTCAGCTAAAATCTGCCGCCACAAAGCCAAGATAGTTTTACAGTCGCCCAAAAAAATTCAGCTCAAAACCATTCGAATTCACGAAACTACAGTTATCCAAAGTTGGGGAAGAATTAAAGTGTCAAATTTTGGGCATGCGCCTTTCAAGCTCCGCACACAAAATGTCAAGACCTAGGGAATCGTGTTGTAAAAGAGAAGGTAGACGTAGAAGGAAGGGACACGCCGAAAATATGATAAACGTGAACATTGAGATCGTTAGATAAGCCTATTTTTAAATATTTTGGTTTGAGTACAAGATCATTTTACTAGCTGAAGGCAGCTGCGAGTTGACGCGGAGAGCCTGAGAAAATGAGCAAAGACGAGAACTAAAAAACTATGAAAAAAAACTTAAAATTTGACTTGAGTTGCGTGAAAACATTCCCTCGAATTCAGACCAGGAAGACTTCGGAACCGTGAACTTCTTAATTTGAAAACTAGATAAGATTTTACCCTCATAATTATTTTATTCTGAATTTATTCTGCGATCTGGTGTATTCGGTAAGCCACATCCTGACTGTAAATCGTCTCAAATTCAACCATCTCCCAGAAAGAAACATGGCGGAGAACAGTGACACACTTCTACAACTCGCTCAACTCGGCTACAGTATGCTTGCACCAATCATGGTTACCGGATACGCTATCGCTCAATGTGGTGGAAAGAAAAAGAAGGCCGCACCATCGGGAGGAGGTGGTGGTGCAGGTGGAGCTAAAAACGAGGAGAAGTCTGGTGGTGGTGCTTCGCAGAAGAGTGAAAAGAAGGATGAGGAGGCGAAACCATCCGAAGCGAAACCATCAGATCCGAACGGTCCGAAAGCGCCAACTGATAAAAACGCGGTGGCTGGAACACACGATCCTAACTATCAAACATTGGCTGGTGTAGATGGAAATGTATTCCAGGAGAAAGGAGGTGCTGCACCAGCAGCTGGAGGTGCCGTCGCTCCTGCACCAGGAGCCCCGAAGGCTGGAGGACCTGGAATGGCGGGTAGGTTTTCATGTGTTCAGGGAATTTTCGGCAAGCTTGTCGTTTGTTAGCGGCAACTTGTCTTTTGCTTGCCGTAAGCATCTATCAAACAATTGGCAAGTTGCCCGGCAACTTGCCAAAAATTCCCTTTGAATATTCTATGAGATCTCCCAAATTACAGCAACTCATGATCCAAACTACCAAACTCTTGCTGGAATCGGTAATGACTGTTTCGATAAGAAGGACGGTGCGAAGCCAGCTGCTGGAGGAGCAGCACCACCTGCACCCAAAGCGGGCGGACCTGGAATGGCTGCCACACATGATCCCAACTATCAAACGTTGGCTGGTATTGGAAACGATTGCTTCCAGAAGAAATAGATCATCATGGGGTGACGATTTGAAAGAGCAGCATAAAAGAAGAGGCAAATCAACATTGATCTTGCACTGATTGTTTGAAATAAAACAAAAAATCTCTTGAAATCGTTTTGGTATCAAAGTTCACTCTACTGTAGGGTTACTGTATCTACGCAGTAAACAATTAGATTGTTTTCCAGTATACCGTACCCCTTAATTGAATTAACCAGATCGAAAATATGTTATTCGGTGCCACCCCGTTCTTCTCTTGGCTCCGCCCCTTTCGTTTCGAGAATCTTCTTCTTCAGCCTCGGCATTTCACTGACAGTCACTATTCAGACAGTGACGGCTTCGCTCCGTTTTCTTTCCTCACCAAAATGCCATTTTCTAAAATTTCTGGTGTAGAGGAAGTGTACAAGTACCTACTAGAAAAGAATATACTTCTGGATCGGTTCGGTTTGTGGGGCCTTGTTTCGCAGGTGAGTCGATCTTTTTTTCGAATTCCTGGAGACGACGGTTACTGTATCTCCTGCAAAATCCATATGTTTCTAGGAAACTAATGTTCATGCTACACAAAATGCCATTTCGGCAGGACACGCAACCACTGAAGCCGAACGGAATACTGAACTCACTGCAGTCTCCAATGTCAAAATATGTATGTTCTCAGATCACAGTTTTGTTTTTCGCAGCTCACTTTTTCCATATTTCAGACGATTCACGTCGTGTGAAAATCACGAAATCCGATTTGAATCCCGATGGATACTTCGATGCGTCCTTCTTGTCTGTGCCAGAAGTTAACTGTAAATACATCATGACTGGAATCCCAATTCCTAGCCAAGTCCCTTACTTCTGGCAAATGGTTGTGGAGCAAAAGGTTCCAGTTATTGTGAAACTAACTCCTACAATTCACCACGAGAAAGAGTATACTTACTTTCCAAAGCAGGAAAATCATATGTTACAATGTGGAAAGTACGTGGTCAAATGCCTCAAGAAGAAGTCATATCCATCCCATTCTTACCGAGTTCTAAGAGTGTCGATTGTTTCCGGACGGGATCAAGGCCATAAACATGATATCGCTCACCTGACACTTTCGAAATGGCCGCACGAAAAAAAGTTTCCAGTGGCAGATATGAAGCAGTTCTGGAAGTATTACACTTGTGAGTCTTGTGAGTTCCATAGCAAATGATACAGGTTACTAGCAACTGAGCCACCTTATGTAAAATAGCAAAATGTCCACTATAGCAAAAGAGCAATTCCTAGCAACTGAGAAATAGTGATAGATCTGCCAGCATCATATCAAAATTTTTCAGACCTCACCGCATCACAAAATGAAGGAAGAATGGAAAAACTGCAAAAGACGTTCTCCTCCCTCCTTCACAGACAACTACACTCACCAACATCTCATGCTCCAATCATTCAATGCGACTTGGGGCAAATGCGTTCTGCATCTTTCATTCTTGTCGACATTGTGATGAGAATGATTGAACTTAAGGTGAAAGGATGCTACTCACCGGAAGCCATCTTCGTCAAAATGCGCGATCAAAACAATCATCTCAAAATCCCGCCTGATACTATGAAGGATATCTACTATTGCCTTTTGACTCATTTGCGTGAACTCGAGCCAACTCTTGAACGGTTCGATGGTGCTATTCAGAAGCATGCAATGAGTGTTCCTGAGCACGATAGGAGCAAGAAAAGAATCAAAAAGTACATAATACCGAAACAATGGATTGTGGACAAGAAAGAGCGTGACCGTTTCATAAAAAAAGTCATGAAAACTGCCAAGAGGTGAGTTAGGAAGCAAAGTAGCTCTGTTTGAAAATTGAATTTCAGAGAATCCACATTGTCATTAACTTCCACCGAAATTCAACTTTCACCAAATTCAAATTGAAGCTCCGTGTGCTTGCTTCGTACTTGCTCCAAGCTTCCCCTCTCCTACTATTTCAATTACAACTCCTAATCCTCTTCCCGACGCTCTCAATATCAAACATTCTCGTTCATTTTCTTAATTTCGTCAGTGCAATTTCCTCCAATTTCTAAATAACCCCTTCTTTCTTGATATCCACTCCATGTAGAATCGTCTCTTTGTTCAAAAGAATTCTTATACTTTCATTTTATTACACCAACTTCCGCCGAATCCGAATTGAAGCTCCGTGTGCTTGCTTCATACCTGCCCCAAGCTGTTCTTAATTCCCCTCTTCTACTATTTCATTTACAACTCCTTATCCCCTTTTCAACAATCTCAGTATCAAATGTTCTCGTGAAAGTCTTCTTTTATTCTTATTTTTCTTAATTTCGTCAATGCATGTCTCCAGTTTCTAGACAGCCCCTTCTTTCCCGATACCATCCCATGTTCATACTGTAGATTCGTCTCTTTGTTCAAAAGTTTTATTCCTATTTCTTCATTTGCGTACAATTCCTATTTCTTCATTTGCACTTTTTTTACTTGAGAAATTTCGATCTTCCTAATATTTTCCCAATATCTTTTGTGGAGCATCGAGCTCTCCATCTCAATTATTTTTACTTCCGTTTTTGTATACCGATACCGATTCGCGAATCGGTTATTCTGTCGCAAATATATTTTCATCTAAATTTGTTCTTTTATCCTTTCTTCATGAATTCATTGTTCACAAAAAATGACAAAGTTTTGGTCAAATTTCAATTTTTCGATAAAAATGCAAACGCGCTCCGCCGCAAAATTCGAAATTTTCGCAGGGAACGCTGAGATTTCTGTTGCTTTTCCACATTTTTGTCAATTTTTAAAAGCTTTCTCAGATTCGTCGAGTTAAATATCGATTACTTGTACAATGGTGAATGAAGCAAGGTTAGTTTATCAATTTGGAAAATTGTTTCTCAAGAGTTTTCCTGAATAGTTCTGTTTTTGGAGTCCAGCAAAATTTAACGAAGAAATTTCCGTTTGAGTGAAGAAAACCGTTTGTTTCAGACGTGCCGAAGTTGAGCGAATGCTCAAAAAAAGCCGTGAAACAGAGAACAATCGTAAATTCTGGAGTTGGCTGCCTGATCTGAAATCGCTTGGCTGGAAAACTCCGATCGCTATCGGAGTCGCGATCGTCGCGGTCATTTATTTTTATTATTCTCATTCTTAAATACTGAGTATGCCTCTATTTATTAGCACATCCTTAGCTCATCACATTCCTGTAATCTTGTCATATTATAATTTATTCTCCGCTCGTTATTTTTCACATTTTGATACATATTGATGTTATGAATGTATAATCTTGTCTTTCTTTTTCATTCATCTTATCGTATTGACCGACGCACCGTTATTTGCTGACTCATAAGACACTTAGGTAATTTTTGTTTTTCAGAATGTTCGGGTCATCGAGTTTTGGAAATAAGTCGCTGTTCGGCGGAACAAGTATGGCTTCGGCGACAACTGCACCCGCAAGCAACACACAAGATCAGGATTTTTTAGTTTGTAGCCTAACTATGAGATTCACACTGAATTCAATTTTGTTCAGGTTGAAGGTGCTCCAGAAGATACTATTCAAGTCATCAAGTTCAGTCCTCAACCACAAGACAAGCCAATGCTTGCGTGCGGAGCATGGGATGGTGTGAGTTTTGTTTAAATTCACTTTCAAATCTCAATTATTAAAAAGCAATAATATTGTGTTTTCAGACTCTCCGAGTATGGATGCTGAACGATGCTAATACGTTCGAAGGAAAAGCACAACAGAACATTCCAGCTCCAATCCTTGATATTTGCTGGACGGAGGATAGTTCCAAAATTTTCATCGCATGTGCTGATAAAGAAGCGCGTCTGTGGGATCTCGCTTCAAACCAAGTTGCAGTGGTTGGAACTCATGACGGACCAGTGAAGACGTGTCACTGGATTAACGGAAACAATTACCAATGCTTGATGACCGGATCATTCGACAAGACTCTTCGGTTTTGGGATATGAAGAATCTCCCAAATCAAACACAAATGGCTTCGATTACATTGCCAGAACGAGTATACGCGGCTGATGTTTTGTATCCAATGGCTGTTGTTGCCCTAGCTAACAAGCACATCAAAGTGTACAATCTCGAGAACGGACCAACAGAAGTGAAGGATATCGAAAGTCAACTAAAGTTCCAAATCAGATGCATCTCCATCTTCAGAGATAAATCTAACCAAAACCCAGCTGGATTCGCATTGGGATCAATCGAAGGTCGTGTCGCCGTACAATATGTGGAAGCTTCTAATCCAAAAGACAACTTCACGTTCAAATGTCACAGATCTGCTGAGTTAGTCAATGGATACCAAGAGATCTATGCAGTGAACGATATATGTTTCCACCCACAACATGGAACCCTGGTCACAATTGGTTCTGATGGTCGCTATTCAATGTGGGACAAAGACGCTCGGACAAAGCTGAAGACGTCAGACTCGCACCCAATGCCGCTGACCTGCTGTGATGTGCACAGTTCGGGAGCGTTCCTTGTTTATGCATTGGGATATGATTGGAGTCGGGCAAGTAGTTTTTAATCTCAAAGCAAATTTTTTCAAACTAAACCTGCTGATTTCAGGGGCATGAAGGAAACACGCAACCAGGATCGAAGATTGTAATTCACAAGTGCGTCGATGACATGAAACCCCGAGCTCCAAAGAAATGATTATTGATTCAATTGAGTGTATTTTCAAAACCTTTTATTTATCATTAATTTTACAACACTTCTCTCTAATTCTTCCAGTGTGGCTTGTCTTTTTCCTGTGTTTTTCTTTTAATTTTTTTTTGCAAATTCCCATCATTTCAGAATCTCATAATTATTGTCAAATAAACGAGAAGGTATAGTTCGTTCCCAGAACTTTTGAAGTGAATAATTCAGTGTTCTCAGAAAAGTGTCTCCATTAATTTTAAATTAGGTTTCTGAAATACAGAAAGTTGATTGACAAAAACTTTCAAAAATCATTTTTATATGATGCTCTTGGATTCGCAATAAAAAATCCCTCGAATTTTCTCATCTTTTCTCTTATGATTGCTGTTGTCATTCACATCATGTACCTTTCATGTCAAGTGGCCACGAAAAGAGAATCCTTGACAGATCCGCGTCGAGATTGGATTAGGATGAAGCGATGCGAAGAGCCACCGAAGACTGAGAGCAGCCGAAAAGCAGGTTTGTGATCCCTTCTACGGAAATATACTTGAATGGCCCGTGGTCCCCATGCCGGCCGCCCGACTTCTTCTGTCGTCGCAACAGAAGCTCGTCGGTCGGCCGAAAAATTTGATTTGGGACGCGTTGAAGCGGACAAAAGACTTGTTACTCAACAAGGAAAAGAGTAAAATAGAAGAGTGAAAAGGTGTGTGTACAGGGGTAGTAATAAACAATGTGGCTAGGTGTGACTAAAAAAAGAATAAGTCCTGTTTCTAACGTAAACAACTTTAACGAATTCGTCGCGAGAACAAGCATAGCAACAGTGCTAATGTGTATGTTTCTGGAAAGTAAGTCGGGCAAGTTGAGCCCTACTCTGATAATCCGAGGCTAAACCCCCATAGCTCTCTTCTGGATTTCATACCGATTTTCCAGAATATGTTTTTTCTGTTCCTAAATGTTTACCATCTTTACCCCCAACGGACTGGTTGTTGCTGCTGCTGTGTATGTGTTCAATATTTGAGAATACATTTTCCACCCACATTCATTTTCCCCCCGCTTCTTCCTTCTCTGTTTCTTTTCTCATACTTCCACATCTCATCTTCGGTTATCCCAGATTGTGCTTCTACATCTTTTCTCGAGCTCTTATCCTCTTTCACTTTTTCGCTTTCTTTTTCTTTTTTTGCTCAAAAAAGAAACCATTTTTGATGGGTCCCTCGAGAAATACGGCGAGACGGATAGAGATGGCGAACCGGAAAAAGACGACCAAAAAAAAAAGAAAAGCAGAAGAAGGACTCCCGAAAAAAGAGGCGTTTAATGGTGCGGTCTTTCTCTAGAAGTAGAAATGATGATGGTGACGAGATTAATGCATCATTTCGGATGAGGGTTCCCGTCATGCCACCATTTCGAGAAGAACAAAAAAACGTTACGTTTTGGGAAGAGAGCCACCATAAAAATGGGCAATTATCTGAGGAACGAACACAATGATTTATGAGGCACGTCGCTTTGTCGGCAAGTGGGAGAAATGATGTAGTCACATCTGGAGCAAGATGATGATGATGATGATGTAGAATGGCATTGTCGTAATGACTGTGGACTACTGTAGACATAAAGCTTCCGGAGAAAGAGCTCTGAGAAGGATGATGAAGAATCTCACATTCATTTGGTTTTTCTTCGTTCTGAAATTCTAATGAATCGTGGAGAAAAGTGACGACTGCATTCAGCCATTATAAGAGCAAAAGGATGCATTTAGTCTCAAGTTGGAATAGAAAAAATAACAGAGTCTAGTCAAGTAGTCCTTTGGGTAGCTTGTCGGAAACGTATCAATTGGTCCCGACTTCTCAGTGTCAGTGGTGAATCCATCTCAAAAGTGAGCCTGAACTTTTTCTTCCCGAAGCAAACACACCACTTTCTTTAAAGTTCCGTCTGCTATTATTGTGTTCCTAATCTAATAATCACAAACATCATGTCTCGTGGTTCCCCTTATCACTTTAACATTTTCATCGTGTCACCACCATCCTCCCGCTTCTTTCGTTCATTTCAAAACTCTCTTTTCCACCTTGAAAATTCCTATTCCCGTCTCCAAAACATGTGATGGTGTAGGTCTTGAGCAGAAGCAAAGTGGAAAAGTGAGCACCAGGAAACTGGCTGATAAATGAAACATGAACGACCCCACAAGGGCGAGAAGGAGGGCAGCATGAAGAAAGAGTCTGAATTTCCAGAGAGTACAGACACTCTTCACTTCGCATTCGGTATTTATGATGTTGGCACTTGTTTAGTATTGAAAATGGAAGAAGTCAACCCCGGGATAGATCGGTCCTCCTGTGTTGTATGTTGTATGCATGTTTCGAAATACAAAACGATCTCATCATGTGAAGCTGCTTCTCCTCTTCCTTTCCTTCTCCTTATTCTTCTTCTCGTTGTCGCCACCACGTAATCGGATTTGAAGGACGATGATGAGCACACGCGGACGACACGACGTGAAGCGAGTATGCTTCCCAGGGAAAATTGGATTGAATTACCTATGTGGCCATTTGAGACTCGGCAAATAGGTTACCACGGCTCGTCTTCTTTTCCTTCTACAGATTTTTTGGGTTCTGTGAGAACTTGCGTGTGTATGTCGTGTGATTGAAATTCGAAATTTTAGAATTTACACAGATTTTATATGAAATTATATATGAGTGAAAACTGAGAAGAAGGACAAATGAAGTCAAAAAAATTGTGAAGGGCGCAAGAGAAAAGAGGTGAGACAAGGTGGGGGGAAGAAAAGGACAAGAAAATAAATCAAAAAAGACAAAAAAAATAATTTACCGCATACAACTTATATTATTTTATTTATTTTTAATATTTAGAATATTAATAGAATTGGGTGTAGCATGAGAGAAGAAAACGGAGAAAAAGTGCAAGAGCTTGAATTGAAACCGAGCTGTTTTAAGGAAAGTGGAGTGAAGAGTGAGAGAGAGAGGCAAAAGCTACTTGGGTTACGGTACCTAGGTACACACTTATCGATCGATGAAAGAATAATGAAGGGATTGTTTGGAAAAAAAGGAATAGTATGGAGGGGGTTGAAGGATTTGAAAGGCGAAGAGGAGACTCTAATCCGTCGTCTAGTAATGGATTAGTGATTATTTTTTTGAGAGTATGTCTGTTGGTTAAGAATAAGCAAGGGAAGAACAAGGAGATGAGAAAGAGAAGAAGAAGAAGCGGTCGAGATAAAATAAACACTACTACAGGCTGGTAAGTAGAGAGCAAAAAGTAAAATGGCAACGAAGAGGAGAAGAAATAAACTTTCTGGGATTATGGGTGGGGGAATACGGCTGGAATGCTTCGCGGAGAGACTGGGGGAGGGAAGGACGAACTTCAGGAAGAAATCACAGCGAATTGTGAGAGAAATAAATTGAGAGAATTGGGGGCGAATTGCTTCTGGATGAGAGGAAAGTTCGTTTACTTCTTGACTTCGTTGGTCAAAATTTGGAAAAGTTCCTTATCAGCAAGACAGCCGTCGACGAATTCTTTCAGTGTCAATTCCTTATCATTGTTAACATCCATTTTCTCGAAGATCATCTTAGCCCTCTTTCTTGGAGAGTCATCGGCGGATTTGGTCACTTCTGGGCCGAGCATTTCGTAGATGGCCTAGAAATTATTTATTTTTTGAATTCCGAGTAATTTTTTGATTTCCTTGAAACATCTAGAAAAAAATACTCACCTCGATAATCTTGATCATCTCCTTCTCATCTATTGTACCGTTTCCATCGATGTCGTACATACGGAACGCCCATTCCAGTTTTTGCTCGGGCGTTCCAGAACTCGTCACATTAATTGCCAATAAGAACTCTTTGAAGTCAATAAAACCCGAATTGTCTGTATCGAATGTCCGGAATACGTGCTCACAGAACCCTTCTGCTGAGCCTGACGGGAAGAAGTCTTTGTACACTTTTATGAACTGTTCCTTGGTGAGGTGTCCTTTAGGACAGTCTTGCTGAAAGCGACACATACTTTTTTGAGACTGCTCACTTGAAATTTTGAAAGTTACTTACCACAAATCCTTTATACCATTCTTTGATCTGTTCCTCGGTGAAATTCGTGTTCTTCTTCAAAAACTCCAAATCTTCTTTGGAGAGTTTCGGCTTGGAACCCTTGATTCCCATGGTTTGTGCTTATTCGTCTTCTAGGTTTATGGCTGCAAAAAGCGAAAATCTATTATTTGTCTGTAGAAGAACGGCATTATTTTAGGAGATGAATGATAAGAAGATGATTACATTGAGAGAATAAAGATAGGGTTAGAAAGAAGAGATGAGAAAAAAAAGAGACTGCGAGAGGGGGAAAATGAATGAATAATAAAAAATAACGAGGAGCGCGAAAATGGGGAAGGAAAAGGAGGCGCCCTGAATTGATATGGAGAGGAGGAATATGATGAGGAGCATGTTATATGCACTAAACGGCGCCGTCAGACGCGCCCGCTCGCTGCCGTCTGACTGTCATCCGTCTCTCCGCTCATGAAAGCCTACAAATCGATGATGGCGTATGCGTGCTGCGTGAGCGAGTGTTGTGAGTGACAGATGAGTGCATGAGAGAAATCATTCGAGAAGACGAGACGCAGTCGGAAATGGATATGAAAACTTGAACCGGAAGACTGTATTTCGAAACGCAAACCACCTTATCTAGATTGGGAAAGTCTCAAAACAATGCTAACATACTGCATAAATCTTTAGTTCTAATCCTTATTAGAACTGCATTCTCAGTTTCACAAATAACAAACTAGGATCTCCGAATCTACAGTAACCATTGTTTCTTTTCTCATATTCGGCTATAAGTTAGTTCAACTCTGGTTCTTCTTTACGAAAAGTTTCCTATCTAGGCAGTTCTAACGTACTGTGAGCTCCTCGCAGTTTATAACTTTTTCGAAAAAGTTAAGCCCTGTTCAGACCTGTTCAACAGGTCGAAAAGTGGGTTGACTTCATCTTTTGCCTTATCAGGACGCAATGACGCCTGCTCAAAAAGCAAATAAACTCTGTCAGTACTATGAAACGAAATGACTTCTATTGTCACTTTCCCATAATTAGGTGTCATCATGGTACTATTATTTAGCAAGTTTTGGACTAGAGTCTTCGAAATACAAGGAATATCGTAGCGAATTCGATATAAGAGGCTTGAAATGTATACTCGAATATTTTCATTTCAAAAATGAACATCCCAAAAAGTGTTGAAACTACGGATGGCTACTGTGAAATGGATATTCAGATGAGCACGACGACGACGACACTTTGGCACTACGGAGAGTACTACACATTCACATACACACAGAAATACATACATACATACACCAGAATTGCTAATAAGCGCCACTTTCGGCGCCGTGTCTTTGCATCAATCTATCTCTCTCAGTTTCTGGCACTGCTCGATGACGCATGCAAAACTACGGAAGACAACGACCGGACTACGGCCACGTTGGCAGAAACGACACATAAAGTGTTGGTGAGGAAAAGGTGTGATAAGAAGACAAACTCAAAAAATGTGAAAAGGAAAGAGAAACGGAGAAATATATTGGACATCTAGAAATAATTCAAGATGTTTTTGCAAAATACAAGAACTGTATTCAGTTTCCGGAACCCCAAAAAAATCACTGTCACAGTTGACGGTAGAAAAAAACAGAAGCTAATCTTTAGTAGAGGCTTCAAAAAACCAAATTTTTAGAAGTTTCTTTTTGGACTAGAGATAAAAAATAGCACCCAAACGATAGCATAAAGGCCATTGGGCGTTTTCTGCTCTTCCCACAATCTCACACAATGATCAACTTCAAACTACATCTTTTTGGTCTTGTCCAAGCCGTTTTTTATGGGGAAGATGAAAAAACTAAAACAAAAACTAGTGACACATGCACAGATAAACTCAAAGGAATCGCTTTCGAAGTCCGAAAATGTTTGGAAATGTGTGTGTGTGGCCCCAGGAGGACAACACAACGTGGCGGGGGAGGAGCGGGTGTAAACAAGACGAAATTTGATCGAAGAGGGCGAGAAGAAGGGGTTAGAAACTGAGAGCTGAGAAAATGGCCCATATTCTTCAGTTTTCCACAAGAGGAATAGAAGAAGAAGGGAGGAGTCCCGAGGTTAATGGACCCATGGCACACTTGAACTCACAGAATGAGCCACTGAAATGGTCGAGGGAAAAGAGAAGGGTCTTATGACCTACTAGGCTTCTGCCCTACCCGACTCACGCTCTGCTCAATCATCATCATCATGCCGGAAAAATGGAAAAATGCATTATTATTTTCTTGTCGCTTTCCGATCGAAAACGATATAGAGTGAGGTGCGCTTCGTTTATAAGAAAGAGATTGATAAGGTTGGTAGTGATGAGGGCAATCTTGTTAATTATTATCAGTTTGTCCGTGATGTGGCAATTATTTCCGACGACATTACGGTTTGATAATAAACTGCGAACGTTTCTTTTCCGGGACGTAAAAATAAGACGAAATTTCAAGAAACGACGCAATATTATTCCCCTGGTTGAGGTTTACTGTAACCGAATATGACATTTTTTGGAGAGAAACAAATGTTATCTGTAGAAAATTAGAGTGCAATAAAAGATCGAATGCCAATTTCCAAAACGATCATGAATATTTACATCTAATTTCGAACGAAATGTATGTTTTTAAAGTCATAGGACTGTGAAAATCAAATGCTCAAACCCATCAAAAAGTGACAAACTGTTTTTCTATTAATTTTCACGTAGAATCCATAAAAACTTCAAAAGCGGGCCGCCACCTTATGACGAATTCATTCAAAAAAGGCAGCGACGTCGACCAACGGTGTGTTATGCTGCGATTCTCTTCATCGCTTTTTCTCTCCGTCATTGCACAGAAAAACAGATGAAAAATGCGGGGCATGTGACCATGAAACGCATTTTTTATTTAGCCTACCTCCGTACCTTAGTAGATTCGTGGTTTCCATAGGTGACGGAAACCGAAAAAAAAAAATAAAAAGAATAATAAAGTATGTTTACTGTCTAACGGAGCAAGATTTTGAAAAGGGAAAGTATTGGTTTACGGGCGGACATAAAACTGACCTCGCGTAT
The DNA here is from genome assembly GCA_000143925.2 of Caenorhabditis brenneri. Taxonomy (NCBI): domain Eukaryota; kingdom Metazoa; phylum Nematoda; class Chromadorea; order Rhabditida; family Rhabditidae; genus Caenorhabditis; species Caenorhabditis brenneri. The sequence continues at coordinate 211,050 of GL380017.1, forward strand.
TTTGCACGAGAGTGTCGAAAGTCAGACACAAATAAGTCAATTTGAGCAGAAAACTGTGATCATTTATTATGTAAATACATATTTACCTACACCTCGAAAGATCTCACAATAGAAAATGTGGTAATGGTGGTGTTGAGGGACTCTTTTTCCGTGTGAAGTAAATGGAAAACGATGTAAAGCGCGCAATGGAATGGAAAATTGGGGGCGGAGTGCCGCTACGGAGCAGTGGCAGTGCTCGTAGTGCCTCTGGAGGAGGAGACGAGAGAGGGGTTGAGCAACGGAGCACAGAGCATGAGCTACGGGAAGGGAGAGAATGCGACAGCCCGGAGGCCTCTTTTGCCCCCGCTGGACGTAGTCAGTCACTTTCCAGTGTGACACTAGAGAGAATGGGCAGTGTCAGCGACAGAGGAGAGACGATAAGAGAAATAGAAAGAAGAAGCTCCGCCTATGACTCTGATGCTTCTACTCCTGGTTCTGCTCGAGCAAGTCAGGCAAATAGAAGAGAAAGAGAAGGCCTGACGTCTTCGCCTCCGTTACTGGCAAAATAGAGTTGTTATGGAAGAGAAGGGCCCCCAAGAAGAGAAGACGGGGTGGGACCTCCTTCCCCCTATTCTTTCTACTTTTCCTCTCTCTTTTTTTTCTGTCTGTGATGCAAAATGATTCCGGAGTGAGAAACGGACCGCCACCATTCACGAGTTTTTGGTCCGAAAGAGACGCCGAAAAAAAAGTATCGGTGAATGAATATGAGGGTAGAAGTGAAAAATGATCTTCCTCGTTTTCCTCTTTTTCTATTTTGTTCCTGCTTTCATAACCCCCAAAATATGACTGCAGATAAAGGGAACAACACTCTCATATTCTAGCCACAACGGCTTATTAGAATTCCCCGAAAATGTTATCACGGCACTCAGAGAATGTTATCAGAAAAAAAGAAGAGGAAGGATGATCCTGTCGTAGCGGCCAAGACGAGAGAGCTTCTCGCGCGTTATTTGAAAATACACACATACAAAATCTGCTCAGATGGATTGTTTTTCCAGCTGCTTCAGCTTCTGTGGACACCTTGCGTTTACTTCTTCTACCAACAAAAAAAAAACGTCATAACTCGTGACTATGATCGGAAAAGGTGAGTTCGGGCCTAACTAGAAGGCAAAAGCTTCTTTTCTTCTTGATTTTACAGATTACTGTAAAATCAAGAAGAGACAATAAGGAGTACTGTAATCAGTCATCACATTTCTCATTGAGAATTTGAACCGGGAGTTCAAAAATATGATATCAGATTCACACAAGATTTGTTTTGGGTTCTTCATTCCGCTTCTTTCCGTTCGACCACCCGATTTTTTTGGACACACAATAGGTGTTACAGTTTTTCTCATTATTTTCTTATAGTCTAGACTCGGACATCATCTTTCTCGACATCATCAACAAGTTGATCCCTTGGGGGGAAAAGCAAACTAATCCAATTTCCGTCAGTCACTCGATCGAAGAGTTTTTTTTTCGTTTATTTTTCCGGAGGTTTCCCACGAACTTTGTATTTCAAGTTACGTCTCTAGTAAAAAACAGATATGAATGGGAAATTCCGTGAGGTAGATGAATTGCTCGTCACATTACAAAGATCAACAAGTACTTACCGAGAGAAGTTGGAAATGTAGAATGGAATAGGAAGAAGTTGAACTTAGAACCTCTATGATTTCTGAGGAATTCTTCAAAAATTTTGAGTTTTCCTAGGATCACTGTTAATTTTCTTTCTGTGACATCACACCACCTGGATTTCTGATCTACAGGTGCTTAAAGGATTAGTCACGCTCTGGATTTTTCAAATGCTCTTCTTCATCTTCATCATATTCATCTTCTTTATCTAAGCCTTAGATGGAATAAGAAAAGAAAAAATCTGATCGGATGAATTGTCTTGACGTCGAGAAGAGGAATGTAGGAAGAACGGATGAAAATGTAGATGAAAGATTATTTTAATCGAGATTCTGAATTATGATGGGAACAAGTTATACTTGCCTCGTTCGGTTTCTCTATGAAGCATTCGTCCTTTATTTCCCGTTCCTCAAAACGCCCTTCTTCCTGCATTGTATGACGTGGCAAGTTTTCAGAATGACATGATTAAAATCAGATTCACCTGTTTCGAGCCTCTACCAATTCCATTCTATTTAGTCAGAGTTTTCACCTGACTAAATCCAAAAGAGCTCGTGAAAGTTGCCACTTTCGTATACGAGATATACAAACTCCCGAGGACGGAAGTGAGAGTGGACGAGTGGCGAGCTGTCATACTCATCACCTTATCACCTCCATTCATCTTTTTTTCTTCCGTTGAGGATCAACCCCCGGGGGCCAAATCAATCTGGTCATATTGAAGGAGCAGAAGCCGCAACCACAAAAAAATGAGGCGGAATAGAATCAATTAAGAAAAGGATGGGTGGCAGTTAAGAAGGCATTAAAATGAAAGTACAAATGGAAGAGAGCGTTGTAGGCGGAAGCGAAATGATTGGGCATCTCATAAAACATCGTTGGAGCGCCTCCTTGCAAAAGTGTGACGGAAGCAACGATGACACGAAGAAACGGCCCATAAACAATTTGGAATAGAATTGGAATCGAAATTAGGAGAAAAAGAAAAAGAAGGATGAAACGAAAGGGACTGACTAGAGAACAGTTGTTCCGAATAAGAGAAAGTCAATTTGGAAATGACAAAAGAAGAAGAGGAGGAGTTGGAGGCTCCTGAGAAAAGTAGGAGGAGCTGAATCAAATAATAGAAAAAAAGAGACGACTACATACACACACGGGAGAAGAAGTCGACGACTCCTCGACGCGGCGACATGATTGAATTTAGAATAGGAAGAAGAGGAGTAGGAGGAGTGGCGCGGGAGGAGACAAGTTGTCATGTGAGAAACAACATGAAGATGTACACGTATGTGGAAGAAAAAAAAGAAGAAGGCGGTACAGAGAGAAGAGCAAGAAGCACCCAACACGAAAAAAAATGCGAGTCTTCTTTCTCTTTCTTCAGGCGATTCTGGTGGTTTTAGGGTGGTTCGGTTGGTGGTGTGCTCGTCAAGTTGTGTGTGACAAGCACCACAAACAATGGTGGATGAATGCGGGAAAGTTCTGTGTATGTATGTGGTGGATGTGAGTGTAGAAAACCGAATGGAAGAGGACGGAAGAAAAGCCTCAGCGGCACACGCCATACACACACCATTTCGGGAAAAAAAGTTGCGAAAGAAAAGATAGGGAGAGTTTGGGTTTTGTGAAGTTGAGTGGACCAATGGGCTCTGACCACTTTCTTCTTCTTTTTCTTCTTCTTCTTTTCATCATGTCTCCCTCTTTCTGCTGGAGTCGACTTGACCAGAACAACAAAAGATTCGGAATTCTCTGTTTGGAAAATTAGGAATGTTCAGGAATATGGAAGAGCAATCAAAAATGAGCTTGATGGATGTAATAGATTGTTCACCGAATTCACTGATCTTCAATTCGGTTGACTAGATTAACTCGAGCTTACGTCAACACTTTTCAAGGGTGTGTGTACAAATCAAGTATAATCCTAGTGAATCAGAAAGCTCTAGACTACAAAAGTTCAAAATTTGTATGTTCTGCGGATCATGGGGTATAGAAATGGAGAGTCGACACGCACACACATTTTTAATAACTATTGTATGATTCAAGATGAGAATTCGAATCAGACAAGGTATGCTCGCTTTAGGGAATAAGGACTCTTCATGGAGGGCAAGGGCTTTCCAAGAATTACAATTGAATTTCAGTTCAGCAAGCTAAAGCTTATTATGTGGATTACCATAAGACCATCCGTGTATTATCTAGCCGAAGACATTTCCTACTTGTGACACCATTTTTCCCAGTTTCTTCGTCCTATTTCATACGCGCTCACACACACTGCACATCCCCTTCAAGTAGTCGTATCACTAATGAACTTGTTGCAGGAGAAGATGACGAGGAGGCGAAGGAAAAGAAGAAGACGACTCAATTCCCATCATCATCATCATCGTCGGATCTAACCGGAGGAGTAGGAGTAGGAGGAGGAAGTGGAGCACTTGTGGTAAATCGACGACGACAAGAAGGCAACCCGGTGCTCAAGTACGTGCGAAACGTGCGTTACGAGTGGGGTGACATCGGACCTGATTTCGAGTGCGGACCCACGTTCGGAATCGTCTATCTCAGCTTCAAGGTACGGTAGTGATGGGACTTGAATTGGAGGAAAGGTGTAGAAAAAACGAGAAAAAACTGACAGTGCAACAGTAAACCGAAGATTTATAGTTTTCAACTTTTCAGTTTTAGTTTGCGAAGTTACAACAAAATTAGAACTGCGGTGTTGAGTCATAATACTGAGCAAAGAAACTGAAGAAACTAGAAAAGGAAAGTGAGAAAACTGAGAAATCGTGTGGAAATTGAAGAAAACGGCGCACAAACAGACAGTAAACAGGCAGTCTTCGTTTTTCTCTTTTCACTTTTTCCATTCTCTCCTCCAGAATCTCTTTATTTGAACAAAAGATTTCTACGGAACGGAATGAATGTCCAGCAAAACCCAACAGCACCCATAGAATTATTTCGACTTTTGAACTTAACAACTTTACCTTTTTGTGTCATTATTACCAACACCACCACCTCTTTCTTTTCAGTACCACAAACAACATCCGGAATATGTGTACACGAGAATCAATGGAAAAGCAGAGAATCGGTATAGAAACAAGGTGAGGGAGGGAATGAAAAGAAGCAAAAAGAAACAATAGAGGAAAAGATAATTGCCGTCGTTTAGGTGCTGCTGGGCTATTGCAACATGGAAGAGCCACGACATGTGCTCCGCGAGCTCAATATGATTTGTTTCCGTGAAGCGTGGACTCTTGTTGTTGTGTATACGGTAATGCTTTCGGATTTCAGGCTTGAAGAGAAATGTGATGATTAATTAAATTCTCCATGAAAAATTCTCCATGAATTCTCCATGAAAAATAAATTGTCTTCAACAAAATTCAAAGAAACATTTTCAGCTTCACTGAATTTGAGTTCTGTTCATGTGTGTAACTGATTTTCAGAACTCAGATCTTTAGCCCTTCTGACTCATTTTCCTTTTGTCATCACTCATCCAAAAAAGTCAAGACTCAAAAATCCAAAAGAACATCATGATGTCTATTCTCAAACTCAATTTGACAGGTCGAGGAGGCGGCCGAGTACATTGAGCTTTTCAAGACGACTCAGAAAAAGGAAATCACGATCAAGTAAGTTTCGAAACATCTTCTTTTCTTAGAATTCACAATACCGAAATCGGAAATTCCTCCTTCTCCTTAGTGTTGTGTGTCCTCCCACTGGCGACTCGATCAAGCGAGCCATCCATTGTTCAAAAAACTTTGGCGTGTGATGATGGGCACAATGGTTTAAGCGGAACAAAAAAAAATTGACGCCTTCGAAATTTATTCTGCGGGAAAAGTGGGCGGGGTTCTAGTAGTGAGTGTGTAATGTCTTCAAAGATGTCGATATATTGGCGGGTGAAAGAGCGACAACTGAACAAAAACGAGAAAAAGCAGATGATAAATGTTTGGAGAACTGCTGGAATGAACACATTCAACAACACATCGTGGAAAAAAAGAAAGAAGAAGCACACAAGAAATGACGGAAGAGACAACATCTGCTCTGCATATTTTACCCCAAAACTTTTTTTGTTCGGCGCAGTCGGACGTCTCACACGTCTGTCCGTCCCTTTTCATTTTCAACAAGCATTTGTGTCGTGTGTGTGTTGGGAGCAACAGCAATTTGCGGGGTGAAGGAAGCACTTTGGGATAATTTTATGGGTGTTGGGAACCCAAAAAGAAAACGAGAAAAGGGAGAGTAAAGTGACGATAAACGGGCGAGAAATAAAAGAAGAAGTTCGTTAGCTCGACAAATTTGGAAAACGTAGAAGCTAATTCAGGGAACATGCAAGAAAAAATTAAATCCGAAAAACATAGAAACCGAAATATTAATTATGACATCCGAAATCGGCTAGCATTCACAAAATCTAGACAAGCAAACGCTAAACTACCCAACTTCCAGAAAGAAAGTGATCGACGACGGAGGCGACAGTTCAATCAGCGATGAACGGCGACGAATGCGTGAGGCGGCCATTGGATTTTTGACCGCTGCTAGAAGTATCACAAAAACTGATGCTGATCGGTAAGGGGGCACACAAAAAAAACGCTTCAAAACACATGTGAAATCTGATAGTTTTTCTTGAAACCAACTCACATTGTCACGGGCCCTGATCTAGCGAACTGAAATGATGAGTCACTCTGGCACCCTTTGTCTCTTTTCGTAAAATTATTTTTATAAACAACTTGAAATTCAACAAAATCAACAAACTATTTCTCAATTCTCTCTTCCCATTCCCTCGTTTTGTTGAAATTTCGCAAAATTTTTGACAATTCACAGTTAATGCAACATCGCTCCAGCGTATTTCAACACAAACCCGTGTACTTCACTCGGATAACTTCTTTTTTCAGCCTTCTTTTCCATTTTGGAACTCTGCAAGCAATTTCAACGGCTGACGAGACTGCAATTTCAGCATGTCCTGGTGTTGGACCCATCAAAGCCAAAAATTTACATTCATTTCTTCACACTGTTATTACCCCCAATGAGCAGGAATGAGAAAACAGTTGTAGTTTTTGTAGCATTATTTCGTAATTTTACCCCTTTTCGTCCTATTTTGATTTCGAATGTATCGTTCAAAATCAGAGATCACTGTTCTCTCCCCCTCTATTCTCTTTTGAAATTGTATATGAATCTTAATCTCTCATCTATGTATGTAATATCATACAGTCTTGTTATCTATATTGATAAGCGGAAGATTTGCATGGAAAATCGATACTTATTCTAAACACGTTGATTCTGTTCTTGTTCTCATTATAATCATAACCTTCATATTATTTCAGCACAAATGTCAGACGTGCCAGAAGATGCGAATGCTGGATGTCCAGGTACTGGAAGTGCGGGAGCCGGAAAAGCTTCAGGATGTGCTGGATGCCCGAATCAGGGTGCATGCGCCACTGGTCAAGGACCACCACCCGATGCTGATGTGCCAAAGATCCAGGACAGGTTCAGTAGAATTAAGCATAAGGTAAGATTTTGTTTTTGAATTCGGTTCATGCAAAATGATTTATTCCAGATCCTGATTTTAAGTGGAAAAGGTGGAGTTGGAAAGAGTACTCTCACATCGAATCTCGCTCGTGCTCTGGCATCCGATCCATCAAAGCAAGTCGCCATCCTCGACGTGGATATTTGTGGACCTTCACAGCCAAGAATGATGGGAGTGGAGGATGAAGAAGTGCATAACAGTGCCGATGGATGGACACCGGTTGGAATTCAACCTAATCTCACTCTGATGAGTATCGCATTCTTGCTCGGCGACAAAAACGATGCCGTCATCTGGCGTGGCGCGCGTAAGAACGGAATGATCAAGCAGTTCTTGAAGGATGTCGATTGGGGAGAGGTTGACTACTTGCTTATCGATACTCCACCTGGAACTTCTGACGAGCACATCTCTCTAGTACAGTTCTTGCTTCAAGCCGGCTCTTTGGATGGAGCATTGATTGTTAGTACTCCACAAGAAGTTTCGTTGCTTGACGTCAGAAAAGAGGTATTTAGACTGATGATTTTTATGTTCTCAGTAAATATTTCCAGGTCAGCTTCTGTATCAAAACCAAAGTCCCAATCCTTGGTGTCGTTGAGAACATGGCTCGTTTCGTTTGCCCAAACTGTGCTCACACTACTCTCCTCTTCCCAACTTCCACTGGTGGAGCCGAGAAAATGTGTCAAGACTCGAATCTCGAGCTGCTTGCTCAACTTCCATTGGAGCCCTCTCTTGCAAAGGCACTCGACAACGGTGAAGACTTCTTCGAAACTAATCCAGATTCCGCTCTCGCCAAATCGTTCTTGGATCTTGCCGAGAAAGTTAAGGCTAAATTGAATTAACTTAGAATGATTGTTGTCCGTTCACTTGTTTTCATTTCAACTTTCCAAATTGTTTCCATGTTGTGAGTCTTCTTTTCCCCATTTTGATTCGTTTTAGCAATAAATAGTGATATAAATCTCATCTTTTGCAGAATTAAAATAAGAGTTAGCCTTTCATTACTATTTTTAATACGCATTTCACCTATCGACTCGTCCCAATATTCAGATGCATCGGGTGGTGATAACCGGAATGGGCGCGATTTCTCCATACGGAGTGACAGTAAACGCGTTGAGAAATGGTTTGAATGAGGGAAGAAGTGGTCTAAAATACGATGAAGCTTTGAAGTTTGTAGTTGGAGCGGTGCCCGGAGAACGGGTCGAAGATCGGTGGACAGCCGGGCAACAGAGAGAAATGAGTAGAGCCAGTATGTATTCATTAGTTGCCTCTGAAGAGGTAATCGATATTCTGGAACAAAATTAAAAAGTTCTGAATTCCAGGCGTTGAAACAAGCGAATGCTGAAGCAATTGATCACGAAGAGACTCTTGTAAATATCGGAACATGTATGTCAGATCTTGAGCATATTGGAGAGACTGCACAGAAGGTTTCAGAAGGACAGGCACGACGGGTTTCTCCGTATTTTGTGCCACGAATTCTCAATAATCTTCCTGCTGGATACGTTGCAATGAAGTCAGTGCTCGCTTCTGAGTTTTTATATCATTCCTCGATTTCAGGTACAAAATGCGCGGCGGCGTCGAATCCACGTCAACAGCATGTGCCACAGGCCTGCATTGCATCGGAAACGCTTTCCGATCGATTCAACACGGACATTCTCTTCGCGCACTGGCTGGAGCTGTTGAATGTGCACTCAATCCGATTTCTTTAGCTGGTTTTGATAGAATGAGAGCGTTGGCGAGAGGTGATCAACCGACGATCAGCAGGCCTTTCGATAAGAAAAGAGCTGGATTTGTTATGAGTGAAGGAGTCGGAATTGTGTTCATGGAGCGGTTGGAAGACGCGAAGGCACGGGGAGCTCAAATTCTCGCAGAAGTTTTGGGATATGGTATTTCTTCGGATTGTTATCATATTTCAACACCGGATCCATCGGCAATCGGAGCGATTCTTTCAATGAGAAGAGCAATTGGGAATGCCAATTTGGATCCGATTCAGATTGGGTAATTGTAATAAGAACGAAAATACTCAACTGCTATGTATCTCAACTGCTATTTCTCAACCGCTATGATGTAACTGCTAGTGTCTCAACTGCAATAGCTGATCTCTCAACAGCTATATCCATGGCAGTTGAGACGTCACAAGTGGCGAAAATAGCAGATGATCTAATAGCAGAAGAGCCAAATATAGCAGTTGAAAAATAGCAGTTGAGTATTTACCGAATCAACAGGCTCCTTCGAAAACTTTCGTTGCAGATATGTAAATGCTCATGCCACCTCCACCCCCAACGGCGACAGTGTTGAAGCCGAAGCGGTTCGAAAAGTGTTTCCAAATCAAAACATCGCGGTGAGCAGTATAAAAGGACACATCGGACATCTTCTCGGTGCAGCTGGATCTGTTGAAGCGATTGCGACGATTTGCGCCATGAATGATAATATTCTACCGGCGAATCGAAATTTGGAAGAGACCGATGAAGACTGTGGATTGAACATTCTTCGGGAAAACCAACAATGGGTAGAGCCAACAAGCCAAACGAAAATCTCGATTTGCAATTCTTTTGGATTCGGTGCCACGAATGCGAGCATAATTTTGAAACAATTCTAACACTTGTTATTAATCTTGTCATGTAAAAATATTCTTTTCTTGTACTCGATCGTTTCATATGAGCACCACAAAAGGTAAACAGACTAAAAAAGGAGAAATATCACAGATAAATTATGGTTAGCCGGAAAGAATTAGAAATTATGAAACAAGAGTGACTACAACAAAGACACGATTTGATCGGAGGATGGGGGGAAATTCGAAATGAAACTAGAAGAGGTTACTAAAATGGTGTACTGTATTCTGCAATATGTTCGAAAAATTTACGACGTTCCGAGACGGGAACATCAAGAGAACGACGGACGTCTTCGATGAGATGTTGGGGAACTTCGATGGGATTACTGTGGAATCGGACATCTGAAAATGAGATTGTCAATGGAGCGCTATTGGATTAATGAGCAACAAATAATAGTTTCAAAACAAATAACATTTTTGTGGGAATTACTCAACTGCTATGGAGTGATCTTCTGCTATATGCCATTTTTCCCAAATTTGGCTCTTTTGCTATAGATCAACTGCTATATTCGCCACAATGACTCAGGCTGTTGTCTCGTGTGCTATATTTGATTTTTGTGCTATGGATTAAATGCTTTTTTCACCATTCTATCGGTTCTGGTGCTATTATTATTGGCTCAACTGCTATGATTTTGGATCAAGTGCTACGTTCGGTGGCTCATGTGCTATGGCTCCTAAAAAAAGGTACAAATTGCCAATAAAGCTAACGGTCCAGTGCTATTCCTTTTTCATCTACTATTTAGGTAGATACTCAACTGCTATGAGGGTGATCAAGTGCTATGTTGTAACTGCTAGTATCTCAAATGCTATGGCTTTTGACTCAACTGCTACATTTGGCTCTTCTGCTAAGGATCAACTACTATTTGAAACAATAGCCCTAGAAGTTGATTCATAGCACAAGAGCCAAATATAGCAATTGAGACAATAGCAGTTACTAGGTAACAAAAGATCACTAATAGCAGTTGAGCAAATAGCAGAAGATTTCATAGCAATTGAATATCTACCCATTTGTGTATCAGTCGATCAATTATTGAATGAAACTTGATACAGTAAGAAATTTTCGCGACGAGGCCCCCCGCTCCACGTCCCGAAGTATTCCAATAACAAGAAAACCCACCATGACGGCGATTTCGCTTCTTCTGTTTTTCTCGACGAGCGCGCGAGACTGTCGTACCGGCTAACACTTCGGGGTCTGCAAAAAAAACCAAAATAAAATTAATTGATTTGAAAAATGAGTATGTTGATTAATTGGTTGAATAACAACTATCCGTATCTACATTCACAGCATACAGAAAGAAAGGGAATCAAAAGCCCGAGAAACTCCGAATCACAGCCACAAAATCAATAATCTTTCTAGCTATATATATTTAGAACAAAAAGGGGAAAGAGGATAGAATAAAAGGGCACGCCCTTCTATTAAAGTTATTAGAAAAAGCGAAAGAAAAGGAAAGAAAACGTTAAGAAAACCATCGAAACATGCGGGAAAAATAGGAAAGAGATGCAGGGTAAAGCCCGCCGTTTTTAGATTTCACTCACCGTGGCATCGAAATACTACTACATGAACCTGGAATGATTGGAAGAAGTCAACTTAATTTTCAGTGAATTCATGGGATCAATATGTGATGTTTGAAAAAAATATTTCAAAAATTCTCAATTCTCAAATTTACCTGTCCTCGACTGGCTCAGCTTCTCATAATTGTTCATTTTCCTTTGCAAATCGTTGATCTCTTTCGATTTTCTATCAATTTCCGAACGAAGTTTGTCATTTTCAATTGATAATTCGCTGAAAGAAAGCAAAGAAAAGCATTAAAAAGCAATGAGAAGTTAGAAGAAAATAGAAGAAGTTGATGTTGAATTCACACTAAAAACACTTACACACTAGCTTCCTTTTCACTTATTAAATTGGCTAATTGCTCGTCGAGTTGAGAGTTTTCCAAACATTTTGCAGAGTAAAGAGCACATACATTGATGAGCTCTTCTCTCATTTCGTCGAAGATTTCACTGAAACAATGCGGGTTACTGTAGTGTCAAGGGAGGGAGTTCACATGTCCAACTGGGGTTCGAGGGTTGGAAATGGGCTCTTCACGGTTTTTTGGTCCCATTGTCATTTGGATGGTCCCAAAACGGAAATTACTGGTTCACGAGATGGGACCAGTCATGGGGCCACAAATCCCAAAAGAACACTGGCTTCGATAGGACTTATCTCATTATGGAACTACTGGTCCCAAAACTTGGATAGTACATTCAGCATCCAGTAGTTATTTCCAAACGAAAATTTTACTCCATCCGATATAAGTATTCTGATTTTTTTCGTGAAAGCCAGGACAGTTAGCCGGAAGAAACTGAACCTTCTTAGTTGGAGAAGGGAACATAATGAAATTCGGGTTAGAGTAATGTGAAAAAAATCAATACTTCCCCAAAACTCGTTCTCAATGAATTTACTTTCACAAGGAAATGTTTTTCCCACACGGTTTAGGAATTATCTATAAATTGGTAGTCTGAAAATATATGCTTCTGTGATTGAATTTTGAATATTCTAGCCCTCAATAGAGCCTAAGATTCTAGAAATCTTCATCTGAAAAGCTGACCCCGCCCCTGATTTTCAATGCACTGCCGACGTGGCGGTTTCAGATTCAGATTTTCAGACTCTTAGGCTCTAGTGATGGCTAAAAATTCCAGTAATTCCGTTTTGTGACCACTGGTGGCAACATGAGACCACCGAAAAAGCATAAAACCATTAAAACCGTAAAGAGCCTGGAAATGTATCAAAGCGAATAACAAACCTCTGCCTTCCAATACTACTTCCTTCTCCATTTTTACTCTTCTCCGCCACATTCTTCAGCTCCTCTTCATGTGCTCTTCTAACCGCTTCCAAAGCCAACCGTGTCGCATGTTTCTCCTCCATCAATCTCTCTTCATGCTCCTTTTTAACCACTTCCAACTCCTCATCAAATGTCTTCCGTTGTTCTGCGAGCATTTGGGAGAATGAAGTTTTGACAGAGCTTATCGATTCATCACTTCTCGTCGTTGCCATAACCAGTTGCTCTTGTAATTTCTTCCGTCTTCCCTCCTCTCGTTCGGCTCTCTCTTTCAAAACAGCCAGTCTTTGTTCACATTGAGATTTAATTGAATCCACTTCTGAAGTATGATTCCTTCGAATCTCTCGAATCGTCTCCTCAATATCCTCTTCTGGAGTCCGCTCTCTTGGCTCTTTTTCCTGTTCTGTCATTGTCCATGAATCCGAAAGATATGGAATTGTGACTGCTGAAGAGACTTTCTCGAAGAGTTCTGTTGTTTGACGGAGCACATCTTCAGTTTGCTCTAAATTCAAATCAACCGAAATTCGATCCAGGATATGATCAAGAGAGTCGAAGAGATCGACTGCTCCAAGGAAAAGACTCGAACGGAGAAGGGAGGAGAGAGCTGATAATTGGGTTCGGAGGGTTGAGAGAATCGCACGTTGAAGGGTTACACTGAAAATGTTTTCATTTATGTGACTCGTCCGGGTCTAAAAATTCAAAAGCGGCATTTTTACCCGCTGACTAGCGAATCTTTTTTCCACATCGGTCAAAAATTTTCCATAAACTGGTGGACTAAAAGTAGAAGCTTCTGTAAATGGATCATGAAATTTCCAGCCTTCACTGGAGCCTGGAAGTCTGGAAATCTCAATCTGAATATCTGGCCCCGCCCCCTTATTTACAATTGATGTGGCGATTTCAGATTAAGATTTCCAGATTTTCAGGCTCCAGTGAGGTCTGGAAATTACAGAATCCACTCACAGGACCATCTACTTTCAGACCACCAATTTATGGAATTCCTAAACTCTTGTGAGAAAAACATTCCCTTGTGAGCCAAAAATTTGGATTAGAGTGCACTTTACAGGACATTTTTCATCAGAAAGAGCAAAAATTGAGCTCTTATATAGCTGATTAGATGCTCAAATCCCAATAGTGAGTATTCCCGAATTTTTCAGAACTTTCTGATAATTTTAGGACATGTTCAGAGGTGTTAAAGTGGGATCCTTATTTTGTCCTCAAAACCTTTTAACCGGTTTTTTCAAAAGCCAGATTTTTTGGCGCATCTGGAATTTTTTTGAAAAGAAAACCCAAATCGATAAAAAGACTGGAATTTGGCTTGAAATTTGTTTTTTTTTTTGAGTTTTGTCTGAAAACTTTCAGCCACAAAAAAAAATTGAAAATTTTTTATCGAAAGAAAAGAGGCCAAAAAATGTTGGAATCTATTTTCATATGTGTTAGAAATTTTCTATAAATTGGTGGTCTAAAAATAGATGATTCTGTGAGCGGATTCTAGACTTTCTAGTCCCCACTGGACCCTGAGAGTCTGGAAATTTCAATCTGAATATCTGGCCCCGCCCCCTTTTTTTTACAATCCATTGGCGATTTCAGATGACAATTTTCAGACTCTCAGGCTCCAGTGACGACTGGAAATTTTAGAATTCACTCACAGAAGCGTCTACTTTCAGACCCCCAGTTTATAGAAAATTCTCAACCCTTTTTTTCAAAATACTTCCCCTGTGAAGCATAAAATAGGTGAAACTTAAAAAACGTACGTCTGTGTATTTTGACTGATTTGTCTCCTCAACATATCAACCTCCTTCCGATATCTCTGAAGTTCATCCTCCGAAGATTTCAATGTGATTCTCAATTCTTTAATCTCCTGATTCACAGCATCTCTCTTCCTTCGCGTTGAGTCATCCTTTGCCTCGTCCAATTGAGTTCTCAGATTCTCAACCTGCAAAATCTTGCTCATTTTTATCGTTTCCTTGATCCCAAACCTGTTGCTCCAATGACCGTAATCTTGTCTCATCACTGGATATTCTGCTTGCAGTTCCAATATGTCTCTGTAATGGTTGACTGATGAGTTCCAAATTTCGAATCACACGATCAAATGCCTCGTCGTGCTGGTTTTTCATTTTTCTTGTGAGAGGGGATAGAATATTGTATAGATTTTGAAAATTCAGAAGATATCGGGGGAATGGGAAAGAATAAAGTTTCTCTTTCCTGAGGAGGGAGCCCCGTCGAGAAACAATGATGATGATGACAATTGGGTTAGAAGAAAAAGAAGAAAACGACGGCGGGAAGGGAATGCGAAACACGTGTGAACGAAAACGGGAAGGGAAAAAAGAGCATCTGCAGATGAGTTTACGAAAAGGTTTGCTCTTTTTTTCCACTAATTTTTCAAAATTTGAGATTCTTGAAAGGGCAAAAATTGGTAGATACTCAATTGCTATCGGTGTGATCAACTGCTATACTTGACTCTTCTGCTATGGATCAACTGCTATTTTCAACATTTTCATAGCAGTTAAGACAATAGCCATAGTAGTTGAGACATGAAAAGTGGCGAAAATAGCAGTTGATCTATAGCAAAAGAGCTAAATATAGCAGTTGAGACACTAGCAGTTACAACATAGCAGTTGAGTATCTACCCAAAAATTACCTGTAGCTCGTCTCTGCTGGGCTTTTCCTGATGGGAAGCTGCGGAGGAGTTGGAGGCGTGTCTGAAAAAAAGGGAAAACTGAGAATAGACAAAATACAAAATCCAGTTTTCTTTTACTTTTTTGCATACTTGTGGGATTCCGGCCCGGCAAGGATCGGAGGCCTGGCCCAGCCCGGTAGGCCCGGCCCGAAATGCCTTGAGTCCCAAAGGCCCGGCACAGCCTGGAACGTCCGGAAGGCCAGGAAGCCCGGAAGGTGTGGAAGGTCCGGAGGTCCGGAGGCCCGGGCCGACAATTTCCAAAGCCCGGCCCGGAGACCCGGAGGCTCGGAGGCCAAGCCCAGAACGTCCTGATGCCCGGAGGCTCTGTCCGGAACGCCCGGAGGACTGTAGGCCCGACCCAGCCCGGAAGGCTCGGAAGGCTCGGAGGCCCAGCCCCGAAGGCACGGAGGCCCGGCCCAGTCCGGAAGGCCTGGAGATCCGGAGACTCGGAGGCCCGGAGGCTCGAAAAAATATAACCCTGGAGCCCAAAACTTGGGAATAAGTTTTAGATTTTTTCAAAACTCTCGGTTAACTTCCGGGGCAATCGGGCCTCCAGGCCAGGCTGGGCCGGGCCGGGAAGGCGGTTCCCGTGGTTGGACCCGGCCCGGCCCGTCGCAAATATGCTTTTTTGTAAAATCGGGATTGAAAGCTTCACTAGATTTTTTCTGAAGACACTTCGGAAAAACTCACCTCTGCCGCATATCCCCTCTCCTCTCCTTCACTCTTGCCACCGGACTCCTTCTCACCGACGGTGACAAACTTTCCCCTCTTCCTCTTCCACGTGGATCTGCACTCTCGGAAGCTCTACTTCCCATCCGACGACTTCTACGTCTTCTGGCAGTATTCGTATTGTGTTCTTCCTCTTCCAATTCTGTTGAGCTGTGCTCATCCATCATCGAATTCGAGTGATGAGATTCTGGAGCCACGTAGGCAATGTGCTTCTTTTTCTGGAATAAAATCATGGAAGCGAATAGGATAGGGGGGAAATTCTTACCACTGGAAGTCCAAGAATATCAGAACTATCGGCCAAACTATTCGCATCATTGGAGAATGTTTCAGTGAAAGTAGGGGATGGATGATGGCGGTTTTGTTGGAGAGCCGAGACCCACGAGTCACGAATTCCAGGGGTCATTGCGGAGAGGACGTAACGGGTACGACGACATTTGATCTCAATTCCATAATTTCTTGCACTTGCCGATGGATACACATTTTCACACTGGGACAAGTCAACAGTCAACAATGGTTCTGTCGAGTCTTCCGCCCATACATCTTTATACAGTTTTAGTTGAAGACCAGCCAGAACAACCCAGTGTTTACACCAATCATTATCCGATTTTCCTCTCAACATCAACCATCCTTTTCGAAGAGTATGTACATTTGAAATATCAATATTCAATTTTTGAGTTGGAGTTGTTGAGATAGTTGGAGTCGTTGGAGAAGTCGTTGTACTTGTTTGTTGTGGACTACATGTATTCACTGGAACATTTATGACGACATTTGAGGTGGCTGGAAGGACCGAAGGAGATGGAATAGAGGATCCATCTTCGGATTCTTTTTTCTCGTCACGAAGACTTCTTTGTTTTACACTTCGAACTGATCCACGGAGCTCTTTTCCTTCAATCATTCGATCTACTTCGAGTCGTTCTACTGGGGAGGAGCATCTGGAGGAGGCACATGATGGCACATCTTTCATTGTGTCTTCACTCTGGAAATTGGGAATGGTGGTTTTGGGGAATGATATGTAGAACTGTTCCATATCTCAAAACTGGGCGGAGCTAGAAAAAATTTGTCAACTGCAAACTTTCTTGAAATTAAATTTGGAGCAAGTTTTCAGTTGAAAATTTTTTCTAGAGCTCCGCCCACTTCTGAGATATGGGCAGTTATGATTTGGAACAGTTCTGATTTATCACATTCGATAAATTCTCGAGATTTCCATCGTGTGAAAGCAAGTGCTGGCCGAGGATCCGACAACTTGACGGCCCCGATATCTCACCACGAAAACTACCGTATAAACTTAATTGCTACCGTAAGAAATTTCGAAAATGTTCGTTCATTTACGAGTTTCATCAATTGTAATCAATTTTCAACGAAGATTTGTTTTTTTTCTGAGGAAAAAAGTAGTACTGTGAGATTTATCGATTTTCGATGATTTTTCTAGATTTTCTTCAGAAAATAAATTATTTGTTGAAAAGCGGTTAGCATTGATGAAACTCGTAAGTAAATAAACATTTCTTACGGTAGCAGTTTAATTTATACGGTAGTTTTCGTATTGAGATATCCGGGGCCGTCAAGTTGTCGGATCTTCGGCCACCACTTGCTTTTCCCTTCCTCCTGTTGAGACAGTTGCGGGGTGGTGAGCCCATGTACTATCCCAATGAGTACAAATGGCATAAACTTAGGATGACAGTGAGCCCAGTAAGGTATACAACGTTTCATTATCGTAAAACATGATAAGTTGATGGTTCGAATCTCTGGATCTTGAAGCCATTGTCCTTGAACGTCTTGTTGGTGCCAAGCCACTGCTGCGCCGTCTCGGTAGAACTTCTTGTGTAGACTCCTTGTCGGGATGATGGTAGAACTCAGAACTGATTGTATATAGAATTGTGAAGAGCTTCCTTGACCTTGCCACGTTGAGATGGTCATAATGATAAGCAAGGGTCGAGGAACCAGAACATTCGAATTATTGACGTGATCAACTTCTCATATATTGGCGACGAATTCACCGTTGTAACCCTTTTCTTATTATTAGAGTCTACGAGTTAGACGATTACGGGTTGGGGAATTATGTGGAACATTATTTCCACAACACTGGGGCCCTCGGGGACGAACTTCCATAACGGTAGTGTACTGGAGGTTCGTCAATTACTCCCCGTAGGTATCTGAACATCGACCGATTGTCAAAATTTTTAAATATTTTCTTCGTCTTCAATGGAAATGTCGTGTTGTAGAAGTAGACGGCATTCAATATCTCGGAGTGCCAAAGGACCAAGCGTGTTTCCAAGTGCTGTCCAATCGCGTTTGATTGCTTTCCTTGTATTAGCGTCTCTGCCTTCTTATTCCGATTGCTCATAACAGTCCTTCTTCTTGTACCATTGATGTTTTGGGTAGACGAATGTTGTGTTTTTACCACTACACGGCTGGGAATGCAGTAGAGGGGTCCGAGTGACGCCGTTTGATCTATTACGACATCAGCGACCTTTTGATTTAGTCTTGAGTAGAAATCTCGAAGTTTTGTTGTCAAACATGGAAGCAACTCGAGCCGTTGCAACGTTGCTGAATTGGTTTCGTAACGATGATTTTGTACATCTCGATTAGACGTAATAATATTAGGAGATGTGGTTCGGATCTCTTCTAGGAACACGATAATTCCAATTGAGTCCTTTTTGACATTCCATTGAGTTGAGTGGATCCGTTGGAGATTTGACGCATCGTTCTCCGAAATTGCTGCTTGGAAGGATGCCAAGTTGATATTCGTCTTGATGCAACCAACGAAAATTGAAATTTTGGTTAGAACCACGAGAGGTTTTATTATGAAGTATTCCTTGGTGCCATAGAACATTTCAAAAGGAAAACGGATTTCTGGGCGTATAGTTTGGTGATTGATTCTGTCCGGTGCCACGCGGTCATTGTATCCTTGATTGAACTGACTGAGATAGTATGATGGTTTCGGAATGACTTCTGGACCGATGCCCATTAATTTTGAATTTGAAGATAATGTGATATCAATCGATAAAGATTGATTTTGGTTTTGACAATTATTCCCGATGGAATATTTTGAAAAGCATTTGAATGAAGTTTTGCTTATTGGATTTGTTGACGAGTTCAACAGGAAAAAACAAAGAAGAAAGTAAGTTGCCGATCGCAACCGTTTGTTGCTGGAGGTGGTTTTAATCGGATTCGGAGGATTCACCCTCCTCGGATCGAAAAAACTTCGGATCGTCCGATTGGTGATCATTCACTTGTTTCGTTGTAGCATCTTGAACCGCATATACCTCATTTGTGTAGACCTTTGACTTCTTACTTTCTTTTGCTTTAGCAATAGCTCGTTTTTCCGCGATTGTATCATAGGCGATATCGATGAGTTCGGCCATCTTGCATTCCTTTTTTCTGTTCTTCTTGAAAACTGTGTCCATGATGATGGATGGTAGCTTGTTGATGAAGATGTCGACGAGCAGGATGTCATTGGTTGCGCATCCCACGTTCTTCAGATTGTTGATAATGATGCAGAATTTATCTAGATCCGCCTGCATTTTATCGAAGTCATGTTCGTCGAATACGAATGTTTTAAGTTGGTTCAGGTACATCTGTTTGATGTCTTTGTTCCGATTGAACTGTCTTTCAAGATTAGACCGAAGCGTCTCATAGTCTCTGGTAGAAATGTTCGTTGATCGCATCCTTTCTTTCAAATCTCCGGTCAGTAGTTTCAGCAACAGAACATGTTTTAAGGTGTCCGGAATCTCCTGCTTCTCGTGAACCAACATATCGAATTGTTGTTTGAAAACTGCATACTCTTCAGGTTTTCCATCGAAGGGCGGGATTGTGAGCAATATGGAGTTGATGAGATTCGTATACATAAGAGACGAGTTCTCTTGTTGAATTTGTGCAGTCACCACTGTATTGAAGGGTGAGGGAAGCTGTGCAGGTTGACCCACGGAGGCGACTGTATTGATTGGTTCAGGTTGTTTTGGACCCTCCTCGGAAGAAGTCGCATTGGTTTCTGGATTTGCTGCAGCTACCGGTGTCCCATTTGCCATGTTACGACCATTGCCACCAGGAATATTTATCCTTTCCGAAACCAAATCGAATAGAACGTTTTCGAGGCGCTCAACTCGCTTGGAGAATTGAGACATAAATTCCAGTGCTTGTTGCTGGGTGAATGGCTCATGAGAGTTGGAGTTGGTATCGGAAGATGTGATGAATTCGTTTCCATGGTGAGCATGAACTGGACTACTGTTTGCCGAATGCAAACGTTCTGCACTTGATTGTTCCGGTGTCTGGATAGTCCGGTGTGCCTTGACAGCCTGATGTTGCTTCTTCTTAGGGGCCATGACGATGGTTCGGTTGGTTGGTTCGTTGACGGTGTATCGATTGATCTGATGATGATTTGTTGATTTACCATCCTTATATACCAAACTTGATTGTCCCGGTTTAGTAACCCGATGGCTATCACTTTTTGACGTCGATACGTCAGAATTAAATTTTTACGTTTTCATTTCTTGGATTTTTTCCCTGGATTTTCGAAGTTGCGGGAATTGCGATTGTGCTTGTGAATCCTGATGAGGCTAATGATGAGATGGACATTCTGCTTCGGAGAATGACATGCTGCGCCCTTTCTTGACTCTGCAGATCGATGTGTAGTCAAGAACTGATAGTTTATCGTCAATTTTCGTGCTGTCGAATCACGAAACAGCAGATTTTGGACGTCCAAGGTCCGGTTTGTCGGAGAGCAAAATGAGAAGGTCGCGATCCTTCTTGTCAGAGTCACTCTGCTCCTTATCACTTCTCTTCTTCATATGACTCCTCTCAGTACTTTGGGCCCTTTCTTGAGAGTTGTTATCCAGAAAAAAAATCGATAATCCTCGGATTCTCTGGTGTGGGTTGTCGGGGAGGGTTCTGTTGATCTGCATGTGTGAGATGAGTGTAGTGGTCTCCAGAACTCCTGCTGCCTAAGTTGAATCCGACATCTGACACATTTGCTGAATTCCACACAGAGAAAAGCTTGATGAACACCCAATGTGTTGATTTCGGTGCCTTCCGATGGGTTACATCCACAGATACAGTTAAAGGCACTGTTTGATGAGATTTTGAGACAATGATTGATTGTGGTAGGTGTCAGAATGTATCGGATTGATTCACGAGTTGAACCATTGGTTTTCTGCATCTGACTGTTTCACGATTTGAAGTTTTTGTCTCTAACTCTGAGTGATTCACGACTTGAATGTATGAAAGGTTCAATGCGAGTATTGAATGTTTGGAATGATTTATGGCAGGAAACGAGTCTCTTACGATAAAGAGAATTACTGAGCAATGGAATGAGGTGGTTCAAGTGTTGGACTCAGTAACTTAGAACTGTCTAACTCGGTTGGACTACGTCGGAAGCGACGTCCTACCCAGTGCACCGTACGTTACCACGCCGTTCTTGTCCAAGTGAACCCGTACGGACACTGTAATGCAACGAGTTTGCTTTTTATGACTCCATGAGATAGAGTATGTTGTTCTTCGAGTAAGAATATTGTGAGTCTGAGTTCCCTAGTTTATCTCCACCAAAGGAGCAACTATGTCCTCCGAGTGAGGCAAATGAGTGTTGCACGTCCATCATGAAACAGAATCGACTGGTTTCGCTGCATCCGAGCCCTCTCTCCAATCGTACTCCACCATCGGTTCGTAGAATCATCCGTCGATGCACCATGTTGAGACAGTTGCGGGGTGGTGAGCCCATGTACTATCCCAATGAGTACAAATGGCATAAACTTAGGATGACAGTGAGCCCAGTAAGGTATACAACGTTTCATTATCGTAAAACATGATAAGTTGATGGTTCGAATCTCTGGATCTTGAAGCCATTGTCCTTGAACGTCTTGTTGGTGCCAAGCCACTGCTGCGCCGTCTCGGTAGAACTTCTTGTGTAGACTCCTTGTCGGGATGATGGTAGAACTCAGAACTGATTGTATATAGAATTGTGAAGAGCTTCCTTGACCTTGCCACGTTGAGATGGTCATAATGATAAGCAAGGGTCGAGGAACCAGAACATTCGAATTATTGACGTGATCAACTTCTCATATATTGGCGACGAATTCACCGTTGTAACCTTTTTCTTATTATTAGAGTCTACGAGTTAGACGATTACGGGTTGGGGAATTATGTGGAACATTATTTCCACAACACCTCCCAACACCGGTGTTAACACCTACCATGGGTAATTCATCGATTCCTCGTCTCGGTGGTCTTATCGTCACATTCTGTGAATTCGCATATTTACTTAACCCATTTTGCCACCATCGAATCTCTTCAGTCGTATCCGCTTTAATATAAATAATTGATGGTTGATCCTCGCGGGTTTTATTGAATGCCAAAAGAATGGAATGAGCATTTCCAGTGATTGCATGAGCCTCACATACTCGGTAGCAAAGTGACATATCGATGCTTAGTTGGGGGAGGGTGTCCATCTGGAAATTGGAGCAATTTTGGTTTTTTATCGTGGAAAAAGAAAACGTTTGACGCCCACACTCGGGTCAGAAAGCAGGTAATTACTCAACTGCTATGGATTGATCTTCTGCTATATGCCATTTTTCCCAAATTTGGATTTTGTGCTATAGATCAACTGCTATTTTCGTCACTTTTATATGGCTCATGTGCTAGAGCTAGTGGCTTATCAAAGCAGTTCATCAATAGCAAAAGAGCCAAATGTAGCATATGAGAAAATGCCACTTCCCCACATAGTAGAAGATCACTAATAGCAGTTGAGTATCTACCCAAAAAGGAGGCAAATACTCAACTGCTATATTTGGCTCTTCTGCTATGGATCAACTGCTATAGCCTATGGATCATTTGCTATAGCCATAGCAGTTGAGAAAAATTATATGAAAATAGCAGTAGACCCATAACAAAAGAGCCAAATATAGCAAATGAGAAAAAAAGTAGATACTCAACTGCTATGTTTGGCTCTTCTGCTATGGATCAACTACTACTTTAGACAGCAGTCATAGTAGTTGAGCAAATAGCGAAAGATAACTCATAGCAATTGAGTATCTACCCAACAAGCAGTAGCCACTAGGTAAAGTATTTTATGAGTCTCACTTACACTATTATCAATGGCATATGTCAAATCTCCAGAATCGAACAGAGTGAACCATCTTCTCTGCCACCGCTTTGCCGAGTGACTTTGCATTGAAAAATCGAGATTCGGAGGTGCAACATACAGAAATCCGCATGCTGTCACTTTTCGATTCATCTGAAAATAATAATCAATATGAGTAAATGTTGGTCAAGATCGGGATTCTCTTTTTTCTCTCTGTAGTATCCAGATGAAGAAGAGGGAGAAGCCATAACATCAAAAACGATAAATGGGAATAGAAGAACTAGTTTCGAATGTCCCTCTCTCTTTTATTATATTATATATCAAAGAGAGAGACCGATTGGATTGAAAAGAGAGAGAGAGAGGACAAACTGTTATTATACGGATATGCATTGGCGCCTCTTGTACAAAGATTATTATGTGGATGAGGATGATGGAATAGCTTAGGGGATGAAGTAATAAAAGAAGAAATTAAGGAAGAGGAAGGAAGGAGAATGAAGATTAATTGAAATGGATTTCGATTCTGACAATTATGAATGTCCAAAGGTTTAGTTGTTTTTAATTGGAAGCAGTAAAAACTAGGATCGTAGAGTTTTTTGGTTCGCTGGGGGAGCTAAATTAGGTAGATGCTTCAGTTAAAAATACAGTATGAATGAAAAAATGGCAAGTGCAGTTCTATTAGAGAAAACTCAAATTTCGTGTACAAAGAAAATCGTCAGGTTCTTTCAATTGAAGAGAGGTTCAATCCTGGTTCCTAGCAAGGGATTTTTTTTCAGATGGGTTGGGAAATTTCTATCAATTGGAGGTCTAAAAGTAGATGCTTCTGTGAGTGAATTCTGAAATTTGCAGCCCTCACTGGAGCCTGAGAATCTGGAAATCTTCATCTGAAAATCCGACCCCGCCCTCTATTCACAACTAACGTGGCTATTTCAAATTAGGATATCCAGACTCTCAGGCTCCAGTGAGGATTGGAAATTTCAGAATCAACCACAGAAAAATCTACTTTCAGACCACTAATTTATAGAAAATTGATAACTTATGTGACAAAAAATCGCCTTGTGAGTGCAAAAAAAAAACTGATGAATTTGACAGTTGCTTTTGAAAGTGGACTGTCACTAATAGAGCTCGACAAGTTACCTCGAAAATCCACTTGGAGTTATGGTCAGAAATTTCATTTTTGATTTGACGTGATATCATTTTAGTGATCTCATTTTAGTGATCTCATTTTAGCCTATCTCATTTTAGACGCTCTATAACTTCAGAACTACTGTTTCTATCAGAAAGTAGTCAACTAAAAAGTTGTTGCAAAATATCGGCTAAGCAACTTTGTAGTTGATCATTTTCATGAAAATCCTTCCTTTTTGAGTTAGGACCCGTAGTTTCAAAAAACCAAAAAGGAAAAAAAAAGCCAGGACTCATGAATTAATCACCCACAGCATGAAACAAAAAAAACCATCTCAACTAAAAATAGACTTCGCTGAAAATTGAAATTCAAAAAACTAGTTCCACTACTCCTTCCAAAAACTCCAATTCGATGAAACCGCCATAAAAAATTCATGAACTCAATAGACACCTATTTTCACCTTCCTTCTTCTTCTCCTCCTTCTTCCAAAAGTCAAAACAAACATGGATTTTATGACGAGACTATCGAATTCAACCCCCAACCATAGAAAAGAAAGAGAGAGAGAGAGAGAGAGAGAGAGAGAGAGAGAGAAAATGGACAAACAAACATTTTTGGGAGAGAAACTATCCATGTCTGTCTCGGAACAACTGGACGATTCTCTCTCTCAATTCAAAACTCAAAACAGGAGAGAATGGAAATAGGATTAGTTTCTTTTGTTTTTTATGGCATCGTTGCGGAAAGGATGATTCTGTTTCGCTGCTTTTTCATGTTTACCGCAGACGAAAACACAACTGACAGGTGATGGTCATTCATGGAGGAAGAAAAACAGGAAAAATGATGGTTTCTTCCGGTATACAAGAAAAAACAAGGAGGTGGGAGGAGGAGAACGGTTTGGAGAAGTTACAGTTATTAGGAAACTTGAAATTTGGGAATGAAGCTTCAGACATAAGGGTAAAACAGAAAGGTTTGCTCGAAGAATCTGTATTTACTTGCGTTGAAATATAACGGCGTTTAACCAATGAGGTTTACGGCGTTTAACCAATGAGAATTCAAAAAATGGGGCGGAAAAATTGACTTCAAGAAGTAAAAGTCTTATAAATTAAGTCTAATGAACTATTTTGGAACAATACAATTTAAATTTTCAGCTTTAGAAACATGCTGAAAACTAGACCCCTAGGGTTTTTGTTCTAGTTTAAACTACAGTACCGTGCAAAAGTATATGAACACCGCCGTTTTCCAGTTGATTTTTGCCGAATCCGGCCTACTTTGAGCAAGCGCCACACTGTCAAAAATTGTCATACGGTTCAAAAAATTTTTGAGGGTACCAAGCATAACTAGAACTTCATTTTTGTAGTTGACAACTTTTTTGTGCAACTACTTTCCCGGCAGATACAGCTCTTCCAAAACGCCTACTTCAGAAAATGTTCTTTAGGAATTTAGATGATTTCAAGGACCCCTAATGAAACGAGCTCTATCTGCCGAGAGAGTGATTGCACAAAAAAATTGTCAACTACAAAAATGATATTCTAGCAATGCTTGATACGCTCAAAATTTTTTCCGAGCCGTAGAGAAAGCTTTAACCGTGTGGCGCATGCTCAAAGTCGGCTAAATCCAAATGAAAATCGGGGATGTTCGTAGGCGGGGTTAAAAGACCTGGGTCCTCCCTTGGTTTTTCTTGTATCAAGCTTCGATTGTCCAGTGGTTTTATGGTGCTTAATCAATGAGAATTTAAGAAAAAAAAAACGAAAAAAATAGACTTCGAGAACTAAAGTGAATGAAAATTCAGTTTTCGAAAAAAAAGAACTAGGCTTATAGTTTCTGTTTTAGTTCAATCAAATAATATTTCTAAATGGCATTTTCAATCAAACCAAAAATTGTAATGCTCAAAGTGATACTGATCAATAAAAACCTGGAGAAAAATTTTCAATTAAAAAACCCATTCTAAATTTGGAAAAAAAAGGTTTTCCCAAATAAAACATTTTCCTTTTAGAATGAAACGAAAGAAACACCGGAAAAAAGTATAGAGTGAAACGGATACCAAGAGAGGGAGGTTGAAGAAGTGTGAGAAATGGTTCTTCCTTTTCACTACTCACTCTCATTCAGTCATTACCTACATCTAGACAAACGACAGAGAGACGGCAAAGAAGAGAGAAATTAGAGAAAATTAGTAGGATGGATGTGTGGAAAAGGAGATGTCGAAAACAAGGAGAAAGAAGTTGAAAGCAGGTCATGATGAAGATGAAGAAGAAGAAGAAGAAGACGAAAAGTGAACGAGAGAGAGAAGAGGCGTTCAAAACTTCTTGGCTTCACGCCAGCATCTTCTATGGAAGAGGGAGGTTTATGTGAAAATGAAAGAGATTCGTGTGTGGGAGAAGAAGAAGGATGTAATCAAATGATAATGATAACAAGAAGATGTTGGAGGAGTGGAAGAAGAAGCGTGATTAGAAGAAGGATGGACAGAAGATTGATAAATAATAATAATAAGTGGAAGATGGAATAAATTGGACGACAAAAAAGACGGGATTAGAAAAAACGGGAGGAAATGATGATTGATTTAGTGTTTAGTCTAGACTAACAGGGGAATATTTTTTTCGCATGAGTTAGGAATTTTCCGTGGATTCTGAAATTTCCAGCCCTCACTGGAGCCTTAGAGTCTGGAAATATTAATCTGA
>GL380017.1:255892-271122 GCA_000143925.2 Caenorhabditis brenneri
ATACCCTGAGCATTACAAAGGAATTTTTTATCACTAACTTATTCTTTCTTATTCGAAAATGTCCTGTATTAACTGCTCTAAAAAGAGACCATGTTGTTTCAAATCATGCACACTCGACAAGTCGAATGTTCTGAAAGAGTACATCACAAATCGACTGGAACAAAATGAACGACTTCAAGAGGAACTGATTATGATTATTGACCCAGTTGTAAGTTTTTCATTTAGTTGTTAGATATGAAACTCGATTCTAGTTTCCAGTATTTTCCCATTAGAAAACTGATGCTATTATGGCAATCAGTGTAAAAGAAAGTGCTCGCCGAAGATCCGACAACTTGACGGCCCCGATATCTCACCACGAAAACTACCGTATAAAGTTAATTGCTACCGTAACATTTATCGAATTTCATCAATTCCCATCGATTTTCAGCAATTTTTCTAGCTCTTCCTCGGAAAAAAATATTCGTTGAAAATCGATTAGAATTGATGAAACTCGAAAAACAAATGGACGTTTTCGAAATTTCTTACGGTAGTTGTCGTGGTGAGATATCTGATCTTCGGGCTTTTACACTGATTTCCATAATACTCACTTAGAGTTGGCATTTCACAAAACCTTTTCTTAGAGAATTTTGTTCTCTACAAGTGCCTATTTTCATGATCTGCAAAATCTGCCATACCAGACCTATAACTGACCTGAAAAGGATTAATTTCTGTAAACAGTACTGGTTTTACTTTGACCAACACTGTCTGATAAAACAGCTTCAATTAACTTCATTGTTCCTATTTCAGGAATCTCTCAAACTCCAAATAACTGAAAAAGAAGACCGACTCATAAAATTGAGATTAGCGATTCAAGAAACCAAACAAAGAAAGATCATCAAAACTAAAGAAGTTGAAAAACTAAACTCAATCATCAAATTCCCGGTTCAATCCAAAGATGTTTTCTTATCACAATCGGAGTACTTGAAAAACCTGACTGAAAAAATGGAAGAAAAGAAAAAGCAGTTGAGAATTGTCGAGGAGACGCTTGCCACAACTCGTATGGAGTGTTTTCAACAGGTGTTTCGAATCTTTCCAATAAAGATTCATTTTGTGACGGAACCGAATAGTTTTGAAGACTGGGTAATCGTCAATGACACGGATCAACAACAACAAGAACAGATTACGGTAGATTCAGGAAACCTTTTATCGTTCAAAAAGGAATTTTTCAGATTCGAAACTCTCGAACCAGCGAAAACCCATTCACAAATTTCAAAGAGGAACTAGCAGCATTCAGCCACACTTTCCAATTAGTGAAAATTCTTATTATGATATTCAACTTCTCCCCACCGAAACGTCTTCCTTCCCTTCGAGAATTATGCATTGGGAATGGAAAAATGACAAAAGATTCATTATGGATCAATTTGTGTGATACTGTAATCCATCTTTGTGCTCATGTTGGAATGCCAATGGACAAATTGGAAAACTCAAGTCCATACAAAAATTTGATCGAGATGACAACTTTTTTGGGGAGTGATCCTGCTAATTTTTGAAAGATTTGATTATTGATTTCCGGCCATACTTCAGAATACTGGGAGCCTGTTGAAATAAATATTTTCGATCGATTATTGAGTTGTTCTATCGCTCTATTGAGAAGAATAAGACAATGAGCATCAAAAAACTAATTTATTGAAATGAGATGATTATTTGATTATTGTAATTCTATGGCTCTTCCGGTGCGATATGGTGTTCCAATCCTGAAAACATTAGGTTCACAATGTTTTTTTTTGTCTGAAAGTAGATGCTTCGGTGAGGGGATTCTGAAATTTTCAGTCCTCACTGGAGCCTGAGAGTCTGGAAATCTTCATCTGAATCTCTGACCCCGCCCTCTTAATCAATTGTCGACGTGGCGAATTCAGAATAAGATTTCCAGACTCTCAGGCTCCAGTGAGGGCTGAAAATTTCAGAATCCACTCACAGAAGCATCTACTTTCAGCAGGGCTGTCAATTAGGGTCGCGGCCGTTTTTATATCTCGTTTCCTAGCGGTGGGATTTTTTCGATGCAAAAGAAAAATTGATGATTCAGGCTTTTTTGTTTTTTCTAACTGAATAACACTGTTCCAGCTTCAAAACAAAATTCAGGTTCCCCACGGTTTTCCGAGACAACACAAAAAACTGGGGAAAAGCTTGCAATCGAGGAGCGAAAATCGAGAAAAAATGGGGCGGAGCTTAAGAAAATTGCAACCCGGGCACGCTGATTTTTAGTGCAAAACAACATGCTCACTTTTTGTTCCCCGAGTGCAACCCTTTGCCCCTTTTTTGTGGTGTCTCAGTTTTTCAATAAAAAACCCTCTCACCTTCTAACAATTGCTTCGGGACAGCGCAAGCGTTGATCTCTCTTCCTCTTCCTCTTCCAAAATCGACGTGGCACAGCTTCTCCTTGATGTCTCTCCAAGTGCTGGAGCTTCCATGTACTCCCTCCGGACAGTACCACATTTGAGTACATATCGCGGCGAATATCGCACTTCATGATCGAGTTGTAGCACGTCTTGTGATTGCCAACGATTTTCATTTCCACCTCTAACTATAAAATCGATTGTTCAGTAAACTTTTCAAAATCTCAAAAAGTTATATTCTAGAAAACACAATTGAGCAAAAAAAAAAAAGTACTCACCATGATGCATGCATCAATTAGAAAAATTCAGAATAATCAGCCCCAAAGGGAAAGGGTAGAACCAGCAACTGAGGTTCAAAGAAAGCACTCCAATTCTAGTGTAAACTGAATGGAAAACCGGGGGTTCATGAATAAAGGGGCGGAGTCAGGCGATCAGAAATGACTCAGACTGTTATTCACTGATCATTATTGTTTATAGAACATTCATCAAGTTCAATCATCACGTTCGAGAACATTCATCACATAATGAATCATGATTTTCCTCCCTGATTATTCATGAATTGGCAAAGAAAACAAAGTCTTCAAAGACACTACTAAAAAATTTTATTCCAATAATATCATTGGGGGCTCTTTTCGAGTTTATTCCGTCCATTTCATTGAGAAGACGACTGCTCCTTCTCTCCGGACTTCTTGTTTTTCGACTTGCTACGCTCTGAAAAAAATCAATAACTAAATCGGGATATCAAAAAAAAAAGGCTTACTCTTCTTCTTGCGGTTCTTCTTGCTTTGTTTTGAAACAGCGCTACCAACACTCTGAAAATCAATATTTAGTTTGGAGGGGTGGGGATGAATTCAACAGAGAAACTCACCGAAATGTTGGATTCAGTAGAATCATTAGATTCACTCTTTGGATCCGCTCCTCCTTCCTTTGCAGTTTTCACTCCAGACTCCGGAGCATCGTTCTTGGCTTCTGAAGCAGTTTTGACATCACCTTCTGGAGTATCATTTCTCGCTTCAGTCGCAGTTTTCACACCCGATTCTGGAGCATCATTCTTGTCTTCAGCAGCCGTCTTCACTCCAGATTCCGGGATATCATTCTTCTCCTCATTGGCAGTTTTGACTCCGGATTCTGGAATATCATTCTTTTCCTCAGCGGCAGTCTTCACTCCAGTCTCTGGATCATCATTCTTCGCTTCGGCGGCAGTTTTGACATCAGGTTCTGGAGTGTCTGGAGCTGGGGAACGAATCGAAAGAGCTGTATTCACATTCGATTCAGGGGCATCGTTACGAGCTTCTGTCGCCGTTTGAACGCCAGTTTCAGGTTGAGCAGGTGATTGGACGGATTGAGGAGCTGAGGATGTGCTCTTGTTTTTGCTCTTCTTCTTCTTCTTTTTGTTCTTGGTGGAAGTCTTTGCAGATTCTGAAAAGAAACATCTCAAATCTCAAAACTTTCAAAATAACAAACTTTTCTTATCCTTTGACTTTGACTTCTTCTTCTTCTTCTTGGATTTCTTTGACAGATCTCCAGTAGAAGTCACCGGAAGAGTAGCAGAAGAAGGACCACCTGGTTGTGGAGCCTGAGCTCCATCGTTGGTTTTTGGAGCCAAGGAGACAGATTCAACCTGTGCAGCTGGAGGAGCAGCAACTGGAGCAGGAGCTACTTCTTGTGTTGGCCCAACATCAGGAGCCAATCTCTCGGATTTTCCACCAATTCCACCGGAAAAGTTGTCCTTTGGAGCCAACATCACAGAGTTGCCACCGATTGGAGGACGGATTGGAGAGCTCAATGGGTCATGTGGAATCTGTTGTTGCTCAGGAACCGGAGCAAGTTGTTGGACTTGCTCTGGGACCGGGATCGGGGCTGGAGCGGGTTCAGGAACTGGAACTGGAACAGGCTCCGGAGCAGGAGCAGCAACTGGTTCGGGTGCTGGAGCAGGCGGTGGAGCAACAACTTGAGGTTCAGGAGCTGCTACAATCGGAGCAGGTTGTGGCGGAGGAGGTTGTTGAGTGATGACGGATGATTTCTTGGGTGAGCTCCGTTTTTGAGTGGAACGAGTACTTCTTGTATTCTTCGGAGCTGTCGCATCTTTCGCACCACCACCATTTTGGAAGTAGAAATAGGCGATGGCGGCGATGATAGCCAGAACGACGTACACGATCATTGGGTGTCGGAGACGATGACTTTTCGTTGATTTCAATCTGAAAACCGATGAAGAAATAGAGGTATTTGAAATGATTTCTTACCAGTCAACGACGAGTGTCTGATATTGAGATGGGAAAAATCGACCCTTCGAATATTCGAAACTAAACTAATCGATATCAATTTGATGCCCTTTTTGGAGGTTTTCTAGTTTATTTGAACAGTTCACGGTTTTATTTTCAAATTTTTTCTTCATAAAAAAATCTCAAAGTCCACGCGAAAACGTTTTTGGATGCCGAACACCGTAATGAAGAGGTCAATCAGGATGGCCTCATAATCGTGTCAAGACCCAGCTTCAGAAAATCAAAATTTATTGAAACTGATTTGAACCGTTCGAGTTCCTGATTCCACGTATTATCCGCTGACTTTGAGCATGCGCCACACAGTCAAAAAATTTTCTACGGCTTAAAAATTTTTTGAGAGTATTAAGCATAGCTAAAACTTCATTTTTGTAGTTGACAACTTTTTTGGGCAACCACTCTCGAGAGAGATACGCCTCGTTCCGTGAAGGGTCTTTGAAATCATCGAAATTCCTAGACGAGCTCTATCTGCCGGGAGAGTGGTTGCACAAAAAAGTTGTCAACTACAAAAATGATGTTCTATCTATGCTTTATACGCTCAAAAATTTTCTAAGCCATAGAAAAAGATTTGACCGTGTAGCGCATGCACAAAGTCGACTTCAACTGAAAAACGGGGCTGTAGTTACGGTTGTTGTAGAACTTCACATACCGAAAATGGTTGTACTCAACAAAAAAAAAGCAAAAGATTTCCAAAGATTTACCAAGACGTTCTTCTTTTTGCTCACTTCTTTCTTTTTTGGTTTCCCTACTTGCGACTGTCATCCTGAACCATGGAGGAACTAGTTTACTTTACAACCTCCTTTTTTTCTTCATCTTCCTGTTTTCAATTCCACTCTTATTTTTTTAAATCTCATTTTTCCTAAGATCTGATGCCAAACAATCTTCTGGCAACATCCTTCCCCCTTGCTCTCTTCCAAGTGGTTTTCATTAATCACAGACTACTTGCTCCCTCTCATACCTCTTCTATTTTCACTTGTTTCTGCTCCTTTCCGCCCCCATCCCCAATACATCAGCTGTTTGTTGTTTCTTCTCTTCGTCCCGCCTTTCTTCAGAAACTCCTCAGTTCTGTCTCTTCATCTTCTTCTTCTTCCGACACAACAACAACATGGGCGCTTTCGATCGCGTGAGTTTTCATCTCTCTCTTTTTTTACAGTTGTTGTTTTGATCCTGGAAATATATAAGACACCTGTAATAGAATAGATTGGGTTCAGGTATACTTTTCAGGTGAAAGGGTTACTGTAGTTTAGAATAGTTCGTCACATTTTCTGGTATCATGTAGTCTTTTAGTTGATTTTTTTTGCATTTCAAAAGTGGTAGAACAGGAAAGCTGCGGGGACTTTTTGTGCATTTTTGCGTGAGCGTGTTGGTTTTTCAAACTCCGTAATACAGTAATACGTGGTCCACAAACACGACGCGCTGCAACACGATCACGCAAAAATGCACAAACAATCCCCTTAGCTTCCCTGTTCCAACACTGATATTTAGGTGTATTAGGAGATATTATTTTCATGTTACCCAACTTTTGAACTCGAAAGTTTTCGTTTTTCGCATTCTACTCTTCTGTAAAAAGTATTTTTTTCAATAACATAAAAGTTTCAAAATTTTAGACTCCTGAGAAAAACCCTCCAGGCCCAAAAAAAATCCATTTCTAATTTCCCATATTTCCAGGTAAAAGCCCAAGTGGCATCTGACTCAAAATGGACTTCGAGCCCCTACAAAGGATTCGTGGCTGGAAGCCCATCCAGCACCTACGTGGACGTCGTCTCCACCGCATTCGAAGACGCCACAAACACGATGAACTTTGCTCGTCACTCAAAATACGACGAGATGTACACACCATATCTTGGATCATTCCGCGAACGACACAACTACACTTCGATTGCACCCAGTTTGTGCATCAATAGACCGTTAGTTAGGAATACTTGTGATTTGAAGATTTTGAATTTTATTCCAGAAATCGAGCCATCGAATACGACCTTGCTCCTCACAAAGCCTACAATCCACGACAGTCCGAATGGCTTTTGGAGAAGGATAAGAGATACAGGTTTTTGGAAGGCGGCGATTTTTTTCAAATTTGAAATTTTCTAGAGTTCGTGGACCACGTAATATTATCCATACCAAGAGTGCTTCTGATATCAGTTTGCCACCACTGACTCGTCGTACTTTCACAGTTCCAACTGATACAATGAGGTGAGTTTTTTTGTGAGGAATATCTAAGTAAATGCGCTCTATTGAACTTTTTACGCGCAAATTTGAATAAGATTTCGAAAAACTCGTTCCATTCATTCGAATTGATTGAGATGTTGAGTCATTTCAACAACTCTTTGAATTGACCATGGTGATGAATAAGACGAAGCTTTTTGTCGTAAGATAAAGTGCTGAGTCTGCAATCACCACAGCCGATACCATCACGTCAGATTACAGACATCTCATCTTATCTCTTTCGATTCAGACACCAAAACCAAATGCTCTACTGGAACGGCCGTGCTCTCGGCCTTGACTACGTGGCTCCATTCCTCCGCCGTGAAGACTACTCTCGTCACGAGGATCGTCGCTATCAGAGAATCTACTGGTCTCCACAGTTCATCGACCTTCTTCCATCGTGTCGTCATTCGGCTCATCTGATGCTTTCCGCCTATTAAATCACTTCCAGATGTTTTGGCTCTTTTTTTCCTTTCTTTCATCCCACGTTTTATGTGTTTTTTCGCCGCCGCTTTCTACTTTCTTTTTGTTTTTGAATTTCTGCTTTTCGTGTTCTTCTCAACAGGGGTGTAACAATTTTTATTGCCTAATAAAACGATTCGAAGCATATTTTGAACTCGAACGCTTTCATTCTCATTTTGCAACTTTGTTTTGCTCGGAGAGCATTTTTCAAAAGCTCGAGCTTCATCTCACTCTGAGATCATATTTCACAACAACGGCTAGCTGTACGAAAAAAAATCGAGAAGGGAAACCCTTTATTCCGACAGTGGAAAATCGGGGGGACAAATATACAGGTTGACTCAGTGTAAACCGGGATCAGAAAAGGTAAAGGATTAGAAAGAATGACGAGATTTCAAAGGAGCAAAAACACGGAAGAAGTGGGAAACAAGAGAGACGAGACGAGATTCAGAACCTCGAACAAAAAGAAAGGAAATACAAAGAAAATTGATTGTTTCGATGATGGTTATACCCATACGTGACAATAGAGAGGGTCATGAAAGAAAGAAAAGAGGCTAAGCTAATAATGAAAGATGTACGATTTCTCAGAGAAATCCGACATCTTATTGATACAAAATATACAACAAAATCTACTTACAACACCACAAGAAGAAGAAGCTATGTGGCAGATAGCTTTTACAAGAAAATCCTAGAAAAACAGAAAAAAAGAAATGATTCAACAAAACAAAACAAAAATGTTATTCCGTGATTCCGATGGCTCGTAGGTCTGCAGCCTTATCAGATGCCAAATATTTCCTTCGGTACGTTTCAATCATCTTTGCTCTTTGAATCTCATAGTAGGATAAATCTTCTTCTCCTGATGATGAACTCAATTTGGTCCATGTTCGTTGACGACCATTGTCTGGTTCTTGAATCACTTCAACTGGCTCTTCGAATTCGACTTCATTGTCACTCTGAAACAGAATATATTGTCATCTAAAAACTATCCGTTTATAAGATAAACCTCATCGGTGAGATCATCATCCAACGCAGGCATGAATGATGCATTCATTCCTATACGACCTTCCAGTATATTCTCTATTGTCGATTGTGCTGATCCAGACTGCCGCAGATCCATCAAAATGATTTCTGTGGCCATTTGAGGGAACATTTCTCTGACTTGTTCAAGCATTGTCTGCAATTGCTCCTCAGTCGGCTCAGCACCTCTTCCGAAGAACTGTCCGAGGTTGGCGCCAAGCTCAATTGTGAATGGAGGGAATGTGAAGAATCCTATCTGAATTCCATTGAATCGAAGCCTGGTACTAGTGTTTTGCTCATTCGACGATTGACGGAGTTCTTCTTGAGGCGACGGAATAACGCATCGACACGTTGGACAAGAAGAATCCTGAGCGAGCCACCACATGAGACACCAATCATGGAATTGGTGGGAACACGGAAGTCGTCTCGAGTTTCCAAGCAACTCCCAACAAACCACACATCTATCATCGCTGTTGGCAGCCTTCACACTTGGATAGGTGCTTTCAATGTGCTCGAAAATCTTCTTGTGGGTACAGTGACGAGAGTATTGTTCTATCATGCAATTGTAGGTCAACTTCATGTGATATAAGAAGAAAACGCTGGTCAGATTCAGTCCAGGTGAAACGACGAAAAGTTGGAAGTAGCTGAGCATTTGGATGAGCTCACAGACAATATTGGTAATGAGTTCGAGCCAGTAATTGAAATGACGAACTGAGTCTGGATTGAAAGAAAATACCCGAGACGATGAGATGCATCGGAACAAGATGTAAGTGGATCGGAATACGGCAAGAAGACACTAAATTAATATTTTGGTTTTGTTGAATAATTTCCAAAGTTAAGTTACATCAGAATATAAAAGAAGTGCAGGTTGCCATTCCAAATGATTTTGGAAACGAGAGACCATGAAGGACATTGCAATTGAGACGAAAAACAGGAATAGTGAAAGAAATGACACTTTCTGACTTCCACGATCACAAGATGGTGAAGTCTGAAAATTTGAAATATATTTTCTAAATTAAAGAATTTTGAAACCCACATATTTTAGCCTCTGACAGGTGACAAACTGAAGATGTGACAGGAATCCACAAATGCCTGCCCATAACATCCATGGCATAACACGATACCCTTTTTGAGGTCCTGACACAACTGATAAATAAACGACTCTGAAAATTAGCAATCTGAAAATCAACAACCACACAAAAACCATTGTTAGTAGCATTCCGAAACTCACGTGAGGAGAATATATGAGAAAAACGCTTGGCGTGCAACAGTCTCCTCTTGTCGCGAGAGCTCCTTGAAGGTTAATTTGATTATTAGCTTCGTACACATGGCTAGTATTGCGAAATACGAGTTGATGGCAACCTGAATCCCAGTGATGATAGTTTATTATTAAAATCGTCTGTATCAATTACCCAGATAAGTGATGTGTCGGATAAAAGATAATGAGCAATCTGGAAGAGCGTGTTCCCGGACAACGCCTCAATGTTTATACCGTAGGCAGTTGAGAGACGCGTATTGTTTCGCAGCTCTTCCTCAAGCAACTTTTGAAGTTCTGGTTGAGAACGAAATGTTGTGAACACTGTTGCTGAGGCTACGAGGGCTACACATAACGACAGTGCCAGATATGATTCCACAGACGGAAATGGTGTACGGGAGAGCATGCTCACAATTCCCATTGGCGCCTGATTGTGATTCCGGCGAACTTCCGGGTTTCCCGTGTTCATTGCTCTGTAATGATAATGTTTTTTTTTCTAATGATAAGCGCTTGAAAAAAGAGAGAATTAAGAATTGTTCACATGATTTTCAAATAGTTTCTGATAAACATGGCGTTTAATGAGAACTGGAATAATATCTCATGAATAAAAAAAATTATAAATGCTTGTGAGAAGGTTTTCTGACTCAGAAAAAGAGTGTTAATCTTCAACTCCTTCAGCATATAGCCAATTTTCCTGTGTGCTTATAAAAGACGAAGAGAAAAAAAGCACATGTTGTATTCAAGAAGAGGATTCGATGACGTCAAGTGAAGAAAAAAAACACTTAAGAGGAAACAGATTAACTGAAGAGCAGGTGCCAACGAGAGAAGGTTTGTGAATGTAAAAATTGAAAAGAAAAGAAAGAAGAGAACGCGAATTGAAACTTGAAACAGAGAAGAACTCACAATTTAATGCATTCCTTCTTCACTAAAGTGTTGAATAGAAGCTAACAGGTGGTATATAAATCGTTCATTTTTAATCGACCCTTTTTCGAAACCGTTGAATATAAACTGTTCTTCAAAGTAGCCCGATTATCTGAGATTTCCGTTTCGGAAAACGGAAAATGAGAAATAAAAAAGTAAACGACGAGTTAGTGAAACAAAAAGTTTTTCTCGGCGTCTCTCTCTCTTGGGGATTCCGTTGTCAGAATAGTTAGATTGTGAAAAACAAAACGGCAAATTGACGTCACGTGGGTAGACTAATAGGCGGGAATCAAGCTTCACTATTATTATGACTACACACTAATCACCATAATTAGTATTGATTAAATATGAGAGAGAGAGAGGAAG
Organism: Caenorhabditis brenneri; assembly: GCA_000143925.2. NCBI lineage: Eukaryota > Metazoa > Nematoda > Chromadorea > Rhabditida > Rhabditidae > Caenorhabditis > Caenorhabditis brenneri. The sequence goes on from GL380017.1 coordinate 266,764, forward strand.
AGGGCTTTTCAAACAAAAAAAACATAACATTCAAAAAGTGAGAAGTATCTTGGTTCGGATCCTGCATCCCAGAAAAACGCAGGAGCAGCAGGAGCTTTCTATAACCTCTCTGGCACTCTCTATACTAGTCGCACACGGAGAATATTGATTTTGACGGGAAAAGAGAGGAAAAAGATGCGCACACACACATGCGAGAAGGCCGTCAATGAGAAGGAAAACGACGTACGGCAAAAGAGAGTTGCTACTGGTTTCGAACTTGTCTTTTTTTTTTGATTTTTGAGACAACAAATAGAGATGAGAAGGTTGGGCTGAACAAATTTTATTTGAGACACGGCATGGTGGCAGCATGATGCGCTTTCTGTTCTTTACGAGAAAGGTCATTGGACACATATTCGTTTCCTTCATCTAAAATTACTTTTAAAGATTCTCAGTGAATTGTTTTTGAAACCCTGACTATTGGACAAGTTATTTGAAACTCATTCTCAGTGTTCCAATTTTTTTTGGAAATAAATATAAAGTTACATTGTAAATCGATTACTGAATACTTTCCCCAATAACAGAGAAGTCACACGAGTTATCGATAATGACGCCACGCCACCTTGTTATCAACGAAATTCAACTCGAAAAAAAAAATACACAGCCAGATTCGGAAGAGATAGTGGAACACGAGACCGAGAAGGCATGGAAAACGTACAGTTTGATCAAAATTGATAGTTCTAGTTATTTTCTAGTGAGGTGAAAAAAGTCGCAGTAATGGTCAAAACATTCAGAAACTCGTTATAGGTCAGAGGAAACTTTGAAAATTGGCTACGAGATGGAGAAGAGAAAAAAAACTTACTTCGCTATTTACTGCAAATGATTCAGAAAAATAGGGCCGTTACTCAAGGTCAAAACTTAGAAACGAAGAAATCAATACGTTTCAAAATAAACTGCCGGGTCAGTTACAGAAAAGGAATAGCTTTCTCAATGGAACAAAGTATTCGAAAGCATCCGGCAAGGGACACGTGATTAGGTGAACCAAAAACAAAATGAGAAGAGTGAAGCGCTTCGATTCAAAGCGTTATCAGATTGATTCAACAGAGGTTAGTGATAGACACAACTTGTGGGTGTTTTCGTTTTCAAATACGGTTGATTGTAGGTTGTCTGATTTTGGCGGAACATGACACTTCTAATCCGACTATCAAGCATTTCATGATTTCAAAAGTAGTAGGGTTTATAATTTACAGAAATAAGAAATTGCTTTGACTTGAAACACAGAAGAAGTCCAATAAAATTCAAAAACAGAATGGTTTGTTTTCAAACCAGCGTTTTATTTTCACTGATGCGTTCTAAAATAAGTCGGAACAATAATCTACATTGAAAATTGTTTAGATGGATTCTGGATCGGCATCGACTCCCTTGAACCAATGACCGCACTCGCATCTCTTTGGCTCTCCCTTCGCGATAGTCATGAAGTTGACGTGTCCGGAATCTTGTTCGCCTAAAAGATATACGTTTTTGTGTTTTCAATCAACAATAGTCAAGTTATGCATTTCTTCCCGTTGAACAAACATTAGTTTTAGAATAATAAATACTTACACATGCATCCGATGATTCTGAAGTCGTAGTGAGATGGAACCAAATTTGGCTTCTGCTTGGTGGAAGCCTCAGCGCGGTAGTAGACCTTTGGCTCATAACGCTGAAAAATGACTAATTTCATTGACGAAACGTATCCACGAAAAATTGACAGTTTTTTCTTTTATTTTTCTTTCAGTTCCCTCAGATCAGCTTCGACGATTATTCGTTCAGTGCTATTTCTTATTCTAAGACAGTTTCTTAAAATGAAGCAGCTCACAATTAGCTAAGTTTTGACATCATTGGGAAGTCAATGCGCATTAAAATGCTATGTGAAAAGTAGGTGAAAAACTTATTTCTAACTCACAGTTCGAAACGAAACTTTCACTCACGTTGATGTATTCGAAAATAAAAACTCACGTCATCTCCAGCAAGACGGGCAAGAAGCATTTTCTTTTCACGTCCAGTGGCGTGCTCAAGTGGATCTGGGTAGTATCCGTAGTCTTCTGGTGAAGCTTCGGTAGCCATCGTACGGCGAGCTACGGCAGCTGGGGCGACAAGTCTCTTCGACAAAGCGGCAACGGCCGTCTTAGCAAGCTGAGCCATCTGAAATTAGTAATTTTCAGTTAATTGTTTTCTGAAAGCCAATCGAAAAGAAACACGAAGTGATGCGGAAAGTATTGGCAGCTGAAAAATCGATAAAAGTCAAAAGTCAAAGAAGGACGCCTAATTCAATCAAAAAGGCATAATGTACTTATATTTCTTTGCAAATCATTCCAAGCAATTTTTCAAACATATTGTGCTCTTGAAAACACGGAAACAATGGCCAAAAAGGGCAAAAAGTACTTGGCACGATTTACGGAGGCTCAGTGACGGGCGTACACTTGAGGCACACTCGACGCTCCTGCTGCGACGCACAATACGCTCCACAACGCAAATCACCGTACGACATGAGATTTGAATTGACCTAGCAGGCCGGCGCGCCCGCCAAATTCTCACTTTTTTGTGGCGCGAAACAAACGACAGAAGAACTGGGTGACAGCGATCCGTCGTCAGTCTTTGTCGCTTCTCGCTGCTCGGTTACATCGATTTTCCTCCGTCCTTCTTGCAGTTGTAGATTTTTGCAAATCAAGTTTTGAACTCTTATTGTTGTTGTTTTATTCGTAATTCCAACTTTCCAATGCCGCGTTTAATGCAAGCTTTTCACTGTTTTCCTTTTATTTTAGAAGTGAGCCTAGTATGAGCATCATTTTGGAATGTAGTTGTTAGATGATGACGATTAGATTGTGCTTGTTCTAGGAAACCAAGTGAAATTTTGTAATTGGTGTTCAATTATCTCATATATCTTTGATCTGCAGTCAGTAAAGCATCACATTCTTAGTTTTTGGCTGATAAACACTCGTATAGAATGATTCTTATATCCTGCGTTGATAATCCTTTCTCGTGTCTTATTCACCATGGGCCGCATATATGGGATTACTCTCTTCAGTCCAGTACCTATTTCGCAATACATGCGAGATGGACATCAATAAACTCGTCCGCCGGAGGATCGGGTGGCCTCCGTCCTTGAGGAGACGAACAAGCATCGCTCGTTTCTCTCACTGACCCGGCTGGCACTACCCTCTGGTCAATCGCATCAACGTGACAGATGTGTCGAGCAAGACGAGGCAGATTGTTGTCTTCTTTAGTCTTCCTACCCACATTTGCGTTATTCGTCCCTCCAGTAGAATATCTAATTTCGTTTAACTGCTCTGTCTTCCAATTTTGCTCTATGTCTCTTCTTCATCTTGCTCCCATTTCTCATTTGACTCTATGAATAGCGTCCAGTTGGCTGTTGTGCTGCAGTGTCTCACTCCCAATAGCCGTAATTGCTCTTTGTCGACGACGGCTCTTTTTTTTCCTATTTCGCAACCCTCTTGAGAATTTCCCACTTGCATTTCATATGTATGCAGTTGGATAGGTTTCATTGGCCCTCATAAATTTTATAGCTTCAGTCAAACCAATTTTGCTAACTGAGTTTAACGTTTGCGTTTGTTTACAAGATTGGTGAAATCTTTTTGAAAGGCTTATCTCATCGAAAACACGCTACAAACGCGCTGAATCGGAACATAATTGCGAGGTGACCTCATAACCAGTAATTCTATATTGCGCATATAGTAAGGAGTAATGGATAATAGTTGTTTCTCGTATTCTTTCTCACTCATTCTTCTCATCTTTCTCGTTATTCTCAAATGTGCTTCAATAGTTAACGAATTGTTTTCAGTTTTCGTCTCAACCATGCGTGAGGTTATCTCCATCCACGTCGGACAAGCCGGAGTCCAAATCGGTAATGCATGCTGGGAGCTCTACTGCCTCGAGCACGGTATCCAGCCCGACGGAACCATGCCATCGGACCAACAAGCCGACGGAGAGTCCTTCACCACCTTCTTCTCCGATACCGGAAACGGCAGATATGTTCCAAGATCGATCTTTGTAGATCTAGAGCCAACTGTTGTTGGTGAGTCAATAACATATTTTCAATATATATTTTGAAATTACGTTTCCAGACGAGATCCGCACCGGAACCTACAAGCAGCTTTTCCACCCAGAGCAGATGATCACCGGAAAGGAAGACGCTGCCAACAACTACGCTCGTGGACATTACACAGTTGGAAAGGAACTTATCGATACCGTTCTCGACAGAATTCGCCGCCTTGCCGATAACTGCAGTGGACTTCAAGGATTCTTCGTGTTCCATTCCTTCGGAGGAGGAACTGGATCCGGATTCACGTCTCTTCTCATGGAGCGGCTCTCTGTTGACTACGG
>GL380018.1:0-32011 GCA_000143925.2 Caenorhabditis brenneri
TATTAGAAAAGATTACATCCTCAACTTTGGGAAAAATACCAAACAGTGATAATTTATAGAATATTTAGTGTCTTGTAGACGAACAAGAAGGAGAATTACAGTCACCTTTCCTCTAAACTAAGGAAGCATATTTTGAAACAGTGAAAAATTATTCAAGTTTTACTGTTTCTGTAATTAACTTACGACACTGATCCGTTCCAAGTGCACTGTTGCGCATCAATAACAATGAAGAATAATGAAGGTCTGTTATTATTCACTTAGATCACATTTCACTGTTTCAAGAATTTCCTGTATTATTTTTCAGATGCTACTAAATTTTGCTAGTCCGAAATCTCTCACAGTAGAATGTATCCCAATGATTTTCTTAGAAATTTGCCTGGAACAAACTTTTGGAAAGTGTGAAAATCCTACTTTTTTTCTGTTTCGAAAAAAATGCCTCTGTTTTCAGGGTAGATTTATTTTGTTGTGTTCAACGTTCCTATAGAAAAATTGGGAATTAGCTTTTTTTATTGTTTCAACAGAGCCCAAATCACAGGATAGGAGTATTTCTCTAGTAACTTCGGTCGTGGTTCAACTAATTTTTCGCTACGTTTGAGGACCAGACAGCATAATGAATCCACACTGAAACTAGTGAAATTTACTATGTAACAGTAGATGTTTTTTTTTTTTGAAAATCTTGAATTTTTTTAAATCCTACCATTCTATGTAGAAAGGGCAAATTTAGCCGTACTAGTGAACATTTCATACCTCCCTTATCGAAAGATACCATGAAACAGTTAGAAATGCTGTTGAGAATAAAGTCTATGTATTATAATCATATCGTCCCTAAGTCAGGGGAACTAATTTTGAAACGGAAAATAATAAGATTTTACTGTTTCAAAATAGTTTTCAAAATCAGAAACTCACTCTTCTCATACTCGTTCGTTCCTTGTCATTGATGAAGAATCATTTCGATCTGTTACTGTGGATTTTGGAAAAAAGATTACTGTTTCTAGAATTTTCAGTATTAGTTTTTGAAAATTGGTAATGATCCTCGTTTAATATCACAATTATAATCTTAAAAGTCTCCGCCGACGTTTCAAAACCAGACGGTTTGGAACGGAGACCATTCTCAATTGATGAAACACAGTGAAATAGAGCCCTGTAACTAACTAAAGCTATCTGATACTTCACAAATTTGAAATGTCGCCGAACCCAATTTAAAATTCGAAAACCTATAAAACATTAGTAAACATCAGTGAGAATCTGCTTCTGGAGGCTAAAATTCTCCAAAAAAAAAATCAAGACAGTAGTACGACCCACAACATTATTACTCTATCAAAACTTGTATAATTTTAGGTAATTTCCAAAAAAAGTAAACATTTATTTTTTAAAAAAATATTTTTCAAAATATTCTAAAAGGAAACTGGAATACCATAAGGAAACTGTTTAAGAGCTGTGGCTTGATTAGGTAGTTTTCGTGTAATGAGGTAGATTTAAGTAAAAAAAATTGTTTTGTCATACAGCGAACTATAATAATCACTTCATCAATTCAGGGAAATATCCAATGAAACAGTGAAGAAATTGCAATTCTTCAGTGTCAACGATATTTGTCAATTCATCATGATGAATCTACAGCAAATCTAGAGAAATTTACTATGAAACAGTGAAAACAATCGGATTTTACAGTCATAGAGGAACTACTGATGCTTACAGCTTCGAACCAGGGTTCAATTTGGAACAGTAGAAATTAAACTTGATTCCGCTGTTATAATAATTAAATTTTTCACATAAAGAGTTATAGTTAACGTCACTACTAGTAGTAAACACGTCATACTCAACCTAGTGAAATATAACATGAAACAGTAAAACATTCCTATTTTTTCAATGATTCGTGTAGAGATATGGATCGAGTAGCATAGTCATCCAAGCCGTAAATTAAGGAAAATTATTTTGGAACAGTAAAAAAAATCATTGAACTTTACTGTTTCTAAAATAACCTCACCATAATAACCATGCACTGTTGCCTCTTAATGATGACGGAGTATGCTGAGAATCTGTGATTATGCACCTTGGAAAAATTTACTGTTTCAAGAATTTCCAGTATCATTTTTCTGAGGCTGTTGAAATTGTTACTGCGTCTGAATACATGAATGGTTTATGAAAAATGCTGACGCAACCATCCATGTTAAAACTGAGACGGTTCACAACTATTGATAGATGTGAATTGAAGTCGAAAAATACCCACAGTTATCTGATATCAGATGTGGAATATCACAGTTATGAATCGTCGCGGATCCCATTTTTGCGTCGAAGAACCCAGAAATCATTAACCGATCGTCCGCGAAAACTACCTCTCGACGGTGAACACCACCCGGGTTTTAGAGGTACAATGCTCATTGGCATATTGTTCAATTACTTTTCTTTCTCGTTGAAGGACATTTTCAGAAACAGTGATTTTTCACGTTTCAAAAAATTCCGATATAAACCTGGAATACTGGAAACTGTAATAGACGTAACTTAAGCAATTGTCTTGCAACAAAGTGTATTTTGGGAAGAAATTGGGATTTTGTGGATAGTGTATTAACAAGATCTACAACAACTTCAAGCTACGGAAATTGACTATGTGATTATAGTGAATGTACACCGAAAATACAGAAATTTACCTTGAAACAGTAAAGAAATATTTTGAAGAGATTCATTTTGAAGGAAATGACTGACCACTCAGACGCTGATCATTAGTATTTCACGCTTTTTCCAATCTGTTCCCACATTTGTTGGAGCATCTGTCTTATGGAACAGCGATTTTTTCAAAAAAAAAAGCACTGTTTCAAAATTTCTATTCCTATTTTACCAATTCAGGTACGTTTGCTAACAATATCACATCGGCTGGTCCATATTTAGCACTTTTGTACTCAATTCCGACAAAAAAAAACTAAGTTTTTTTTATGATAACATCGGTGTTTTTCCAAATCCCAACATCAATGAACCATGATGAATATACATTGAAATTACACAAACATTCCAGCAAACAGTAAGAATGTTTTGACCTCTCTTCACGCCATTGAACCAGGTGAATCAATTTTGAAATAGTGAAAACCAACCTCTATTTTTCCACAGAAAAAGCTATAGCTAATGTCAATCTCACTAGTAAACATTCCATCCTCAACTCAGGGAAATATACCATGGAACAGTAAAAAGTTTTGAATTTTCAATGCCGGACTAAATGTAAAACACAAATTACAGTCAGCCAACCCCTAAACTGAGGAAAGATACCTTGAAACAGTAAATAAAAAAAGTCTAAGTTCATGAATAGAACTCACCTTTTTCATATCTATCCGTTCCCTGCCCCATTGGCCACAGTTGATCATGAAAAATCATGAGGATCTGTACTTTGCAGTAGGAAAAAAAACTGTTTCAAGAAATTACAGTGAATTTTATCTGAGACAATTGAAATTTGATAAGGATATGAAAACAAATTTCAGAACAAAAAATCGAAACTAAGACGGTTCGCAACTCAATTTATTATTGGAAAACCTATGAATCATCAATGAAAAGTCAGTGGAAGCTGCTTAAAATTTAAAAAAAAATTCGGTAATGATAATGGGAAATTTGTTTGATAAAAATGCAGAACACTTTTGAGAAACAGTAACTTTTTGTTGATTCTCAAAATTTTCTAAAAGAAGCTTGGAATACCAGAAGGAAACTGTGATAAAGATATTGTTAGTTTAGATCAAGGCTGTCAAGTCGGGCCTATTAGGGCCGGGGCTAGTGATGGGATCTTTTCGATGCAAGAGGCGGTCTTGTAGAGCATGAAAAACTGTGCATTTTGGTGATAAGATGGCCCAGTTTTTGTAATCTGCGGTCGACTTTAAGAAAAAAGGCCGTGGGCCGCGAGCGGCCGCCTGACAGTCTTGGTTTAGGTACATCGTTGAGGTGCAATTTGGAAAGAAACTCGCCTTGGAACGAGAGAAGAAGAAAAAAGATTAGAAGAGAGTTATTATAATTTTGGATGCCTCAAATTAGGGAGATATTCTCTGAAACAGTGAAAAATTAAAAATGTCCGTTGTTGCTTGTAGAATTTTATTAACTGTTTCAACAGAACCCAAATTACAAAATCACAGACTTTTCTGTACTATCTTCGGCAAACATTGCTTTTAGATTTGAAAAACCATGCGTATCATAAAAGATCTACACTGAAATTAGAGAAATTTTCCATGAAACAGTAAAAAAAATTGATAAATCAGCTTCAACTCGACTACTCATCTTCACAATTGAACCGAGTTTATCATTTTTGAACCAGTGAAAAATAAGCAGGCGAAGAACCATGACGATCTGTGAATTTGTGCTTGGAAAAAAAGTTTTCACTGTTTCCAGAATTTCCAGTATCATTTTTCTAGGACAATTAAAAATTTTTTAGGACAAGCATGTGCGGAAAGTAGTGTGACCAGAAGATCTTTAGTTGGTTCAGGTACTTGCCTTGCTGTGTAAAAACGTTAATGCATTAATAAAAATTAAAACATCGAGTTGGAATAATATCCTATGAAACAGTGAAAAAATTCAATTTTTCAATGTTGATAGCAAAATCAAGATGGAGATACAGTGAAACTGGAGGAATTAGCGAAACTAGAAAAATTTATCATGAAACAGTTTGAAAAAGTGGATTTTGAAGTAAGAAATTAGGGAGTTTAGGATGAAACGTTTAAAGAATGAACTTGGGGAACTAGTAATTCTTACACCTACTAACTAGGGGAATACATTTTGAAACAGTAAAAGTGGTCCTAAAGATTACTGTTTCAAAATTCCTGGAATCAATTATCATTCATATTACATGTTACTCACATGCCACTACTATCTACTGTGGTCAATCTGTGAGGAAATATGGTGCATCATCTGAGATATTAGGTATTAATTTTTTAAAGAGAAATATTTACTGTTTCAGTATATCAAGTCCTTTTTATCTATTAAAAGTACCCTATTGATTCCGAGTCTTTTTTCATGGTGTCAAATTATCTATAATTAACACTAGGAATCTTAGTTTTTACGGGAAAATCACTTAAAGACTTTTAGAATTTCTGAGTTTGACGAAAACAAAATCTATTTTTCGAAATCATTGGAAAGATCCTGTTTTTTTAGGATAGTTAACCAGTTCTCGAGAATATTGCTAACTGCATTCTTTTCTTGAAATAAAGGTTGCTGAATATTTTTGAAACTGTAAAAATATTCCAAACAAAATAGAAAAAAAACTTTCACAGTTTCAAAATTTCTTACTGTTTAAGCTCAGGATTGCTGAAGTAATTGTTCTACCAATTTATAAAGCTTCCTTGTCATTTTTTTACTGTTTCAAAACTTCCTGTACTTTTTCACGTACAGTAAATGTTCGCTATCTCTGCTCCAATGTAAAGATACCAATTTTTTACCCGAACACGCTCTAAAAATCTTTGGAATTTTAGTTCGACTTTCATCATATTAAAAAAAAAAACTAATGTTCCAGAATTTTTTTGTACTATTTTCAGGTGGAACAAATGTTTGCTAAGACGAAACCGGCTTTTTTAGTGTCAGGAAACCTAATTTTTGCTCGGAACCGCTGTAGAAAATTTGGAATTCCAATTTTGACTAGAATTCTGTTCAAATGACTTCTAGATAGTCACTTTTCTATAAGAACTGTGCAGTTGGTACTACGAACATTCCAGATTTCAGCACGACGCCAACTTAAATTTTTTTTTGAACCGGGAAAATACTTTAAAAAAAAACACTTTTTTTATTTGAAAATTTTACAGTTTTGGAATTTTCTTTCAGTTAAAACTGAGGATTGGGAATTAATCATATTTTCGGTGCATGAAGGTTTAAGAAAAATTACTTGAAACAGTGAAATTAAGTTTTTTTACTGTTTCTTTTTTTTCAGAATGCGAATGTAAGACAACTGAAGATTCCAGCACATTTTTTCACTGTATCAAAAAACAATCCGTTTTCAAATATTCCCACAATATAACTACTTACACGGTTTTTGTATCCCAAAAAATTATATAAAACTTATATAAAATATTTTTGTGGCTTCAGAGAAACAGTGCTAAACCTCTTTTCTTCGAACTCATTGAAAACGGAATACGTCTAGCTCACTGAACGAATAGGCTTTTGAATCACCGAAAGTTACTATGAAACAGTGCAAAATGAAGAAAATAATTATCGTGTACAGTATCCCTCAACGTTTGCAGTGAATGATGATTTTTAGTCAAAAAATTTTCTGTTTCAAAATTTTCTGTACTATTTTCCAGGTACAATAAAAACTTGCTATCAACATTCCATCTTCTGTTTATAGTGTGGAAAACCCTCAGTTCACCCGGAATCGCTCTAGAAACTTCTGGAATTACAGTGTTGACTTTTAGGAAATATTTTTTTTGAATTTTAGATAGTTAATCCCCAATAAGAAGTATCGAACATTGACTGCGAAATCATTGAATTTACCAACTTTTTTTTTTGTGAAATTACTGGCAGATTTTTTTTGAAACTGTGAAAATATTCCGAACAAACACCTAAATTTTACAGTTACAGGATAGTTGGATAGAAAACACGGTAGAGTTTCCTCGTGAACAATATACTTGAACTTTTTTCGAAACAATTTTGAAAAACGTGTTTTACTGTTTCAGGTTTTCAGACATACTGCAACTTTTAGACAATAGCAATGGGAGTCATCTAACATTGTAAGAAATGAATTGATTATTTTAGTTACAGTCAAAAATAGATTTTTTACTGTTACAGGCTTCGAAAAATATATTTTTTTTTTGAAAAATAGCTATTGGACCGCTTTCTTTTTTGCATAATGTAGTTTCGCCAAATACAATAACAAGTAATAAACGAGAAATTTTTTTCGGACTTTTTCGAAACTGAAAAAATATTCCGAACAAAATACAAAATGAATTTCATAGTTTTGGTATTTCTTCCAGATTAGGCTCAGGGCCGAAGATGCAATAAACCTCTCTCGTGTACAACATATTTAAAATTTTTTTGAAACAGTGAAAACAAGGTTTTTTTCCTGTTTCAGGTTTCCAGAAATACTGAAACTTTTAAAAAACAGCTGTTGGAGCTCCACTTGTGCCTTGTCTAGAAATCTAAAATAATTAAAAACTCAAGATATTTTTTCCTCTGTTTCAAAAATTATGTGTATTCATTTTCAAGTGTTTTCACAATTCCCTTTCGAAATCTCTTCTATATATACTAAAGGAATAGCTCTGTGTGTGTGCCGCACTTATCACTGAATAACTTTCGTACCCCTCGACCGTTTCCTACCATATTTGGCATGTAGTCATGGGTCACCGAGCGCTTCAATTCTGTGAAGTTTGGAGCACGGGTTACTGTAGGATTACGGTAGCTACAGTACCAGATAACTCAGCAATAGCTAGAAAACAAGTTCGAAGTGCTCAGAATCGTTCCATTTTTTGCATGTACTATCTAAGGGACCCCGTACACCAACAAAAAATGGTGAAGATTACTGTAGGATTACGGTAGTTACGATACTCCGAAAACTCAAATGGCAAGCTTTCGATGATATACCTTCCAGAAGCTTCTAGAAATTTCCAGAAACTTCAAAACGAGAAATTTTTTTGGCGGGAACTCAACCTTTCAAAACTTTTGGCAATAATTCAAATTTTCAAAATTTTTTGGCGGGAATTCAAAATTTCTAAAATTTTTGGCGGGAATTGAAATTTTCGAAATTTTTGGCACTTCAGAAGAAGGATTGCATCACGGCCCAACGATAAAAAATGGGTTGAGCATCGCAAATTAACCCCCCATTGAGGAGCGCAGCGACGAACTAAAAGGAGGTGAGCCGCCGTTGGCGGCGCCACCGACTGGTCATATTTTATACAGAGAGATGAATTCGAAGCATGAATAGAAAAACAAGTATGCCAATTAATGTTGGGGTTCAACTGAAGAAAGAGATTTTTTTTCCATGAAACAGCAAAAAAATTTCTACAAGTACTGTCTTTTGTTGGCTTCGAAAACTCCGATTTTTGTAGAAAACAAGCGAGGTAATGGTCAATTAAGTGTTTTTCATTCGAATAGTCTTGTTTAATTTTTCTGAAACTGTGAAAAAATTTCAAAAAAAATCTCTTAAAATTTTACAGTTTCAAAATTTCTTCCAGTTAATGTTAAGAACTGGTGAAGCCATTGTGTCACCAGAAAGAAAAAACAGGTTTATGATTGTTATTTAAAGCAGTGAAAATTAGTTTTTTCACTGTTTCACACTTCCAAGACTACCAAAAATTTTGGAAAACCGCAATAGTTTTACCATTCTGTATACAGAAAAATCAAGCAAAATAGGTGGTGAGTCGGCATTTTCTTAATGCTTCAAAAAAATACTAATTATGTCAATTAATTGTTAAAGGTGGTAGAACATGAAAAAAATAATTTTTGTAAAATTTCAAAATTAGATACCTCTGGTGGGTTCGAACTCAGGGCCAGCCTGGCGCATCACCAAACACGCTACCAGCTGCGCTATGCGACCGGAAAAGCGCGATGACCAGGTTTGCCTATAAGTGCCGGCAGAGAAAAGAAGTCCCCGAAAAGTCCCCGTAGACTTTCATGTTCCACCACCTTTAACGCCCAATTGAAGAAATAATACCGAGACTAGCCTCAAGATTAGCATAATTTTTCCATGAAACGGCAAAAAATGAATAATCGACATACCAGTGGTTGATATCCCCTGACAATAAGGGCGATTTTATTTTGAATCAGTGAAAAATTCAACATTTTCATTACGAAAATTTAACGTTTCTCCCTGTTTCAAAAACTTCCAATGACTTACCATTTGCAGAATTTTTTGATGACTATATAGTACACAATGGATATTAAGCAACGATGGTGAAGAATATAATACCTGTAATTGAAAACTAAATCAGTTATTACCAGAAATTTTCAAATTTGAAACAAACTAGCAATTTGAGGTTACCTTAAAAATTACAACGGAACAAATTTTGGTTCTTAGTGGTTTTAGTGGTCCCATTATGAGACCAGTGGTCACAAAACGGGAATACTTGTCCCATGAAATGAGGTGTCAGTTATGGGATCATTCAAATGGCTATGAAGCCACTGAAATTTTTCTCCGTTTCAAAAAATATCAATCATTTTCATTCCAACTTCCTCAGAATTATTGGACCTATGTCTCTTAAAACCACTAAATGTTTTCAGTTTTTCAATACTCTCATCACAATTATAGTGCTCTAGTATACCAGTGCTAAGAATTTTGAGGTTAATGCAGCAGATTCCAAAATCCTAAATTCTAAAGCCTTGAACACTTTTCCAGATCCAAAAGGCGAAACTGGTAGAGTAGTTCATATTAAGTGTAGCCCCGCAAATTTTTGCCATGCAACAGTGAAAAAAATCAACATTTTCATAACGAAAATCGGGAATTTCCTACTGTTTCAAAATATTTCAAATGTCTTACTATTTACGGAAATTTCCTTGATTGACTCTCATATTGCAATCGATACTGAAGAATAATGACGAGGAGTGAGTACCGGTGATAAGGAACCTAATTCAAATAGCCGGTGTGTCAATTTCCAGCTGGAAATTGCTCATCTCTAACTTCAGGGAACTCAATTTTTCACTGAAAATAGTCCCAAATATTCTGAGAAAAAAGAAGCTACTTTTGTATTGAATTTGACCAAATTTCTTTATATTCTACTGCTGCTTCAAAACTTTAACTGTTATATATCTGGTTTTCCAATAAAAAAGAAAATCTTAGAAATTTTCGCCACTGTTTCAAAAAAATATCATCGATTTTCACCATTATTCATGACAATTTACCGCTTTTTTCTAACCATTCAAAACATTTACGTCTTACAAGAAGAAATTGGACACCACGACGTCCTCTGAATAACAAACATTTTCTATGAAACAGTGAAAAATTTCAGGTTTTTTGAACAAAAAATTGGGAATTTCTTCACTGTTTCGAAATATTTCCAGTAACTTACCACTTATAGAAATCTCCTTGCTTCATACACAAAACTATGTTGTAACAACTATGTTGTTGTATTGTAAAACGGTTGATGAGCACTGACTAATAAGGCATAGCTAGAATAAAAAACCAAATTAGTATGGGTAAGTGAAAAATTAACGAAAAAATCAACTGGAAATAGTTTATTCGTAGAATCAGAAATCTCTGATTTTCCACCGGGAATTATAATCGTCCTAATAAAGTTAATGCACAGTTACCTGGCTAAGGGTTTGAGAATTGTGTAAACATTTTTTACTGTTTCAAATTTTTAGAAAAACTCAATTTTTTTGGAAAACAGCAATTAGTCCACTGCTGGATCTCTACTAGAGATTTTCATCACTGTTCAAAGTCAAATTATTCGCTTTTGCATCATTTTAGAAGACTCAGAATATCTACAACATAACCAAAAATTTCGAGTTACATCAAAAACTTAGGTTCTATTGAAACAGTAAAAAATTCCTAAATTTTACTGGCTTCAATATTTTTTCTGACAAAAATTATCATTAATAATAACTATGTTAATAATATTAATGATGATCTCTGAATAACAAAAATTTTCTATGAAACAGTAAAAAATTTCCGATTTTTTAAACAAAAAATTGGGAATTTCTTGACTGTTTTGGAAAAATTGAATTAACTTACCATTAATAGGAGCTTCCTCGATTGAGTTGTTCTGTAGTTTGTGATGAGCAATAATGATGAGGAGCCTGCACGTAAGAACCAAATCAGTATAGCTTACACTGAAAAATGCCAATTTCCGGCTGGAAATTGCTCATTTTTAACATCAGAAAACTCAATTTTCCACTGAAAAGCATCCAAAGGAACCTGGTATATAAAGCAACCTTAAAAATTGACCGATTTTATCCGTTCATATTCACTAATCCGCGTTGAGTTATCAATTTTACCTTATTTTCGAAAAGAATTCCAGTTTTTTCTGAAACAGTGAAAAATGTTTACTGTTTCAATTTTTCTAAGGGAGCATCTGTGAGAAACTGTGACTCATTCACAAGTACCTTCAATGGATCAAAGATTCTTCAAAAAGTTCTGTTATTTGGGCTTCACGACATTTCAAAATCAGACGATTTGAAACTGACAAATGACGTAAAACAGGATAACCAAAGCTATACAAAGCACATTAGTTTGAATTTTGACAACTTATTTTCTAAGGTGAAACAGTAAGTTTATTGAATAAAATTTTACTGTTTCATTTTTTCGAGACTCGATTTCTTAGGACCGGTAAAAGTTATTGAACACGTAGGAGGTATGAACAAAAAAGGGTTTAAGGAATTCTTGAATCGAATCAACTAAGTCAAGCTACTCACCACATATTGCATAATTTGTTTCTGGAAGTTGCCATTTGAGATGCAAATTACTGAGAAGAATGATAACAATCTGTAAGCATAAATCTTCAATTTTTTTTAAACAGTAACAAAAGTTCAGTGTTTCAATTTTTTGTAAACAGTTTTTCGAGTTGCAAAACGTCTAGTTGAGAAACTTCGCGCTGCAAAGATTTTTCTGTTTCAAGTGATTCTTCATTTTGACCCAAATGTTTCACCATTATTGATTGTTTCGTATCATCTGTTCAATTTTATCCCGCACGGTGCATGCATAAAAAAGCTCCGTTCATTAAGTGGAAAAGTGCAGAAAGCGAAAAGTTGTGTTGACAGGGAAAATGGACCGAGCTTGAAACGCCCTTTCTGTACATACACCGTGCGGCGTAAAATTGAAAAAATAGAAACTGTGATTCATTCTCCACATGTCTACTCTAAATCTCTTGAGACTGACTAGTATTGGGACGGATTAAGCGAGAGTTCTTAATGGGATTTTCAACTAATAATCATTTTCCGCGTCAAATATAACCAAATGTTGACTGAAAAATTAATTAATTTTGGCCTAAACTGAAAATTTATATTCCTCGTAAATCACTGCACAGTTATCTGGCGAATAGTTTGAGAATTTTTGAAACAGTGAAAACATTTTTCACTGTTTCAAGTTTTCAGAAAAAACTCAAATTTTTGAAAAACAGCAATCGGTTCACTGTTGGATCTCTACTAGAAATTTTCATCGCTGTTTGATGTCAATTATTTGCTTTTGCACCACTCCAGACAGATCACTCCAGACGATTACTAAAAATCTCGAGTTACATCAAAAACATAGGTTCTATTGAAGCGGTAAAAAATGTCCGAAATTTTACTGGCTTGAATATTTTTTTTGTCAGACAAAAATGACAATTTTTGATTGGATGGGCAATACTACTGTCCTCTCAATTAGAAAAGTTTTCCCCAAAACTGTGAAAAGTTGGAGATTTTATATCAAAAAATTGGGAATTTCTTCACTGTTTCGCAATAATTCAAATAACTTACCATTTACAGGAATCTCCTTGCTACATACACAACACTATGTTGTAAAACGGTTGATGAGCAATGACTAATAAGACATAGCTGGAATTAAAAACCAAACTAATATAGATAAATCAAAAAATTAATAAAAAATCAACTGGTAATGGCTTTTTCTTAGCATCAAAAATCTCAAATTTCCACTGGAAATTTGTAATCTTCGTAAATTAATGCACAGTTATCTGGCGAATGGTTTGAGAATGTTTGAAACAGTGAAAACATGTTTTACTGTTTCAAGTTTTTAGAAACACTTAAATTTTTGGAAAACAGCACTGCTGAAGTTTCTCTACATGTTACCTATTCAAAACTAGAGTGATATTTCTGAATCTCCGAGCGCCAGACTACTTCTACTATCCAATAGGAATTCTCAGAGGTTGTCATCGATGTTTAATGTCAATTATTTGCTTTTTTATCATTTCAGACAACTCAGAACATCTACATCATTACTAAAAATTTCTAGTTACATCAAAAATTTAGGTTCTATTGATACGTTGAAAACAATTCCAGAATTTTAAAAACTTGAATATTTTTTCAGACAAAAAACTACTTCTGATAGGATGGGTAATACTGAGAGAGTGATCTGAATAACGAAAATTTTCTATGAAACAGTGAAAAATTTCGAATTTTTTGAACAAAAGATTGGGAATTTCTTTACTGTTTCAAAATAATTCAATCAACTTACCATTAACAGGAGTTTCCTTGATTGACTTGTACATAAATTATGAGCAGTATCACTGATGATCACAATACTAATGAGCTTCAATCTCCAATCAAAATAGCATAGTTTAGACTCAAAGATGCTAATTTCCAGCTGAAATTGCTCATTTTCAACATCAGAAAACTCAAAATTTTACTGAAAAGTACCTCAAGGAACCTGGATGCAAACAAGGTGATCTCACACTGAAATCGGCCGATTTTGATCGTTGAAATCACGTGACCCATGCTGTATTTTCAGTTTTTCTCATTTACGAAGTGCATTTCAGTTTTCTCTGAAACAGTAAAAAAAAACTTACTGTTGCAATTTTTTCTAAGGAAGTCGCTGTGAGAAACTGTGACTCATTAACGAATTGATTTATTTTTTGAAGCTTTTACGTTTTACCGTATCAATCAATGGTTACGAAACGATAGTTGTTTGTGATTATTCTAATTTTTAAAAAGACATGCCATGTCACCACTACTATCAGTTTTGAATCTGTCATTATTTTTTCTAAGCACTGGCGAAACAGTTAATTTTATCAGTGAAAATTTTACTATTCCGTTTTTTTCCTACACTTGTTGTCTTTGGACTGTCTTATACTAGATGCACAACTTCTAGTTGCAATATTTCGCAGAGCTAAGGTATTATTTTCTGTTCCAAGTGATTCTTCAAAAGGATTCAATGTTTCCTCATTGTTGATTTCATGGCAGTTGTGATTTATTCATCCTGATATCAAACAATTTGCAGTTTCTCTGTTTCATAACTTTTCCAGACTTAATCTCTTGAGATCGGCAGCAATTATTTGTCCATTACAGCGAACGGAAACCGTCGAACCTAACCATATCTTGAAACCGAATATTGACTGGAATAACTTCTAATTATGGCTTTTTATGACAAATGACAACAGGCCCTTCCTCACGAACCGTCGGACGTCACCACGGCTGAAACGGAGAGTTTTTATAACCTGTATCCTTCCGTGCTTCCTGTATGGGAGTGCGGCATGGACATTGAAACTTGAAGAAATCAGAAAGCTGGAGGTCACTCAACGGAAGATGGAGAGAGCAATGCTCGGAATAACACAGCTCGACCGAGTGCGGTACGAAGTGATCGCGGAAAGAACACGACTGCCAAGGGTCACGAGAATTGCGTGGAAAAGGAAAGTAAACTGGGCTAGAAAGGTGGCAAACTCTGATCCACGGGAATGGTCACGTCGAATAACAGAATGGTGTCCATATGAATTCAAAAGACAGAGAGGAAGGCCGATCCAAAGATGGGATGATGATTTCAAGACCCGTGAGCACAATAGTGAGCTCAAAGGAAAGAACTGGATGCAACTGGCAAGAAGCCATAAGTCGGAGTGGACCCAAATCATGACACCAGCGAGAAAGCAGGAACGAATTGAACTAAACTCTTATTCATTTGCCATTCTCTGACTCTGGAACTAAATGAAATAAAATGAAATGAATGACAAATTATGACTAACAGTTACGAAAATTTTCATTTAGATTTTGCCGTTTCCAATACATCCCACTTTGAATGAATCGGCGTCTATTACATTCCTTCCATCCTTGTCAATTTCGAAATCTAACATTCCGTAACAATGACGTTTTGCAACCGTTAGCTGTGAATATCTAGAATGATCCTATTTTAGTCATTTGTCAGTTACGAAACGTCTGGTTCCGATCTGTCACAAAACCCTTTCGAAAATAGAACAACTAGTCCGACATGTGTTTTTCAAGACACTTACAATTATATGTATATCCCTATGAAGCGGTGCCCAGCAATCATCTGAAATTTTCAATCAATTCATTGATTTTTCTCTCGTAAGTTACTGTTTTTGATAATGTTTTACAAAAATCGGTGAAGCTTTTCTGTAACAGTAAAACTAATTCCAATTTAGCAGTTTCTATATTTTTTCAGTAAGAGTCTGATCAACTACAAGAACATCAATCTCTACACCACTCTCAAAATAAGGAATTATCCTATGAAACAGTAAGAAAGTTAACAATATATGGAGAAAATTGGATTTTTTCGTTCTTTCACTGTTTCAAAATTTATCAAGAAACTTACTACTCACTGAATTCTTATTGTTTGCGTTTTTGTATTAAGAGTTCTGAGCAATAATAATACGGATTAAGTAATTGTAATTGAGGACCAGATTAGTATAGTTGAGAAAAAATGAGAAAGTTTTGGAACTGTAAAATGCTCTTTTCTGGCTCCAAAACTCTTATTTTGTACTCGAAACCAGAGGGAATGGGAACTCTCATGCATAGGGGAAGTTCAAGGGGAAACGGAAAGCAGGAGAAGTAGACTCACCTTTTTTAAATTCTAGATGTGTTATTCTTCGAAACAAAATACGAATTTTACTGTTTCAATATTTTTAATGAATTCATTTTTGGATTGAAGGTGGCCTTCTTTTCTGGACCCTTGTTTTTGTTCTTGTTTTGCACTTTTGTCTCTTTATTCAAGGTCCAACGTTTCGGCTTTACGCCATCATCAGGGACAAACTATCTAAAACTAGAAATTACATATGCAGAAGGAAAAAGATAGGACTTACACAGAGAATGCTAATTCGAAAATGAGAGAGAAAACTTAGAGAAAGGGTCACAAAGTAGAACACGTTATGGATATGAAAGGGGAGGTAGTGTTTTTGGAGTTTTTGATTTTTATGTTTTGAGTCTTTAGGCCCTATCACATTTTTCCGAATTTCGCAACCAGATCAGTTAACTCTTCTTTTCCGTTAAGACTAGGGCTTTGCGTGGTTATGTACAATGCTTCAAGAGCTTTCCTTCTGGTGGTGTTCCTCTCTATCGTTAGTAACTTCAATGTGAGTCGGATCGGCAATCCTCCATGTTTTGCTTTTGCGTGTTTTGAGAAGGCGTTTGTCGCGTATGATGGTCGTTGTGGATTATTGGCTGCTCGAACGTGTTCATCAATTCTCATGACTAACGGTCTCCCCGTTTCTCCAATATATGCTTCCCCGCACTCACAAGTCAATTGATAGATACCCCCTTTCCTTCCGCATGCTCCCACTCCTAGAGTTGGGCAAACTCTGCATTTGGTCTTGTCGCACCTGATGTCAAACAGTCGATTATGCACCAATTGATCTTTCAATGACTTTCCTTTCAACTCCACCAGCGTCGCGTCTATCCCCACATCATTCAGACATCGATGATTTCATTATCATCACGGAGTCACAAGAAACGCTGGATCAAGTTTTTAAGAGCCTGAACGCACAAGCAGAGACCATTAAGCTGACCAGGGAAAAGCCAAGCGAAGGGTGGCTTCCTTTTCTGAATTGCCAAATCAGACAAAGATGAAACGGTTTTGAGACGAAATGGTACAAAAAGCCTTCTAACCAAAACATCCTCATAAGAATAGAAAGCTGCCACCCAATAAGACAAAAGAGAAACATTGTGAAAGTAACAAGAAAAACAGCAGAAAGAACGACTTCCGAAGGTAACAGAGACGAGGCGGAAAAGTTGGCGGCGAAAATTCTACTGAAAAATGGATATGGAACGGAATGGGAAAAGTTCAGAAACACAAAAGGACACCGGTGGAAGCAGCCGAGCCGGAAAACAGATAAACCGGTCACTACAATCCTACCGATACCGTTCATATCGGATCAGTTATCAGATCTCGTGAGGAAAACACTGAATGATGTGGGGATAGACGCGACGCTGGTGGAGTTGAAAGGAAAGTCATTGAAAGATCAATTGGTGCATAATCGACTGTTTGACATCAGGTGCGACAAGACCAAATGCAGAGTTTGCCCAACTCTAGGAGTGGGAGCATGCGGAAGGAAAGGGGGTATCTATCAATTGACTTGTGAGTGCGGGGAAGCATATATTGGAGAAACGGGGAGACCGTTAGTCATGAGAATTGATGAACACGTTCGAGCAGCCAATAATCCACAACGACCATCATACGCAACAAACGCCTTCTCAAAACACGCAAAGGCAAAACATGGAGGATTGCCGATCCGACTCACCTTGAAGTTACTAACGATAAAGAGGAACACCACCAGAAGGAAAGCTCTTGAAGCATTGTACATAACCACGCAAAGCCCTAGTCTTAACGGAAAAGAAGAGTTAACTGATCTGGTTGCGAAATTCGGAAAAATGTGATAGGGCCTAAAGACTCAAAACATAAAAATCAAAAACTCCAAAAACACTACCTCCCCTTTCATATCCATAACGTGTTCTACTTTGTGACCCTTTCTCTAAGCTTTCTCTCTCATTTTCGAATTAGCATTCTCTGTGTAAGTCCTATCTTTTTCCTTCTGCATATGTAACTTCTAGTTTTAGATAGTTTGTCCCTGATGATGGCGTAAAGCCGAAACGTTGGACCTTGAATAAAGAGATAAAAGTGCAAAACAAGAACAAAAACAAGGGTCCAGAAAAGAAGGCCACCTTCAGACCAAAAATGAATATCAACCCAATAATGCACAAAAACAAGCTAGTGATCCACCATCATACGTCAGTATAAACTTTTTTTTCATGCTGCAGTCGTTTAATATTTTTTGTTTGTTCTTAATAATTTGTGGTCTCTCTATTAAAACTTTTCTTCCTTTTTAGAGAAAAATAGACTGGGATCAATTCTTTGTCAAAAGGAATATCATTTGTTTTGTTAATGCACTCATCGAGTCTTAGACCGCTTTCTATTACGAATTTTCAGTGATCTGAACTTGCTTGAATTTTTGATACATTTCCTATTTTCAACAAGTCAACGTTCAAAAAACAAAAGAAAAAATCCAATGAAACTAAGCATCCAGAAAAACTCTTTCCATACTTTTTCCAAAAGGAGAACTTTTCTTTCATTGTTCACATAACATTTTCTTAGTATTCACTTTCTTCTTCACATTTTTCAATCCAACTGCTTTTTCCGTTTGATCAAACGAGTTGGAAAAACATTAGAGAAATATTTTTTCTCAAATAAAAACCGTAGGTATCATTTTTGTAAGTTTTGTTTCGATATCGTATTCATTATTAAACCAAAACAATCTTCTCATGTAATAAAATCAGAAAAATCACAGAAAATTCGGTTGTTTCATAGTCGTTCCTCACTCGCGTAGATTTGGCCGTGCCGTGCATTAAGGTTGAAGAAAATCGGAGAAACCTCAGCAAAAACGCGGAGAAATACCTGAAAAACACCGGAAAACCAGAGTAAAACGATCGGAAAAATACTAGACAAGACAGGAAAACAACGAAGAAGCACCTGGAAAACACCGGTCAAACACTGGGAAAACACTAAAAAACACGGAAATACACACCAAAACCACTGAAGAAACCATAAACGATATCAATAAAGATGAACTGAACGTAACAACACCATGTGAATGATTTGTGACTAAAACAATGTGTATCCTGTCAATCAACCCGGTTGATGTTCAATTATTGAGAAATAGAAGGTATAATCATCATCATCAGGTATCATAGATTCTATTGATAACGAAAAACGTCTGCCGATTTCTTTTTGTATCGTATATCTGAAAATGTGTCAACCAACAAAATAATTCATTCAATAATCGGAGCTATTCACAACTCAAGTTCAAGGGAAAAAATGTCTACTTATACAAAAAAATGTCTACTTATACAGAAAAATGTCTACTTATACAAAAAAATGCCTACATATACCTAACTCTGGTTTTAAAAACGAATGCTACTAAATTGATGGTGGTGAAATTGCATAAAACGCTGTGGGTTTAGAGGGAAAACAAAAATTAAAGAAAAGAACAATCATTTGAGCAGTGAAGAAGGGAACGAATCATACGCTAAATCAAAATGACTGAGAATTAAGAGGGAAGAAAATTGTATACACAAGAAAATGGAAGAGAATTCTTTGGTATATAGAAAAGAACGAAAATCTAGAGAAATGGAGTTATTTTGGCTCAGAAAATCTAATCGAAGATGTCGCAGAGTTCGCGGAATTCGGGAGTGGTGATGAAACTGAAAAAAAACACGATATAAATGAAAAGTTGTCTCTTTTCGAAGTACCTTTCGTATTTCTCCTTCAGCTTTTTCTGCACGAATTCATGCGCTAATCGAAAAGTGGACGGTCTCGAGTGCTTTTTGATGTTATCAATGGTTTTTTCGAGGATGAAGAAGCGAGTATGGATCTTAAAAATAATTTTTATTGTTTTATCATAAGCATTCTAAAACTTACCCGGTCAGGTCGACTTTCGGCCAAGAAATCATTCCAAATCTGCTTAGCCATGATTTTTCTCTTGGGAGCACTACGTTCTTTGGCGAAAGTTTTGGTAATTTTATAGAAAGCCATGTGCTTAGCCATGTCGTTGTCAAAGAGCACTCGTTGGAACATGATCGAAACGACTGAAAATTATATGTCTTATAGTTGACAAGAACGAATTCAAACTCACCAGAAGACTCAATAACCTTATTCATACATCTTTTCCATCCGAGTGCTTCTGCTCTCGTCGGCAATTCATGGTGCATAGTGTTGAGATCGTGCTCTTCGAGAAACTCGTCGAACCTTGATTGTTGGATTCTAAAAACGAATTTATTCATGTTGCAATAGTATTACTAATTTTTTTTTCATACGCAACACTTCAAAACAGAGCTTGGTACACAGTCTATCAACTCTCTAGGCTAGAGGTAGGAAGTAAAGTAAAAACTAATTCGCTCTCTCATGTTACTTTTTTCTTTTCAAGCCCTATTACCTCAACTTTCATCAACCTTTCAAGAAGTGAAAAATGCGTTATATCTATCATACCAGCTGAACTATCATTCTTATTATGAAAACTCACTGTCGTCTACTCTGCATCCCATGGTTTGTTGGTGCACCTGGTTGGAGGAGGCCTTGTAAGCGGGCACGCTCACGAGCAGCTTTGGCGGCGTCGGCGGGCATTTTTAGTGGCCTGCAAAAAACACATTTTCAAATGAAGAGAAACGCATGGAAAACAAACACAGAGGAACATGAAGTCAAAATATATCATGGCAAAAAACCAAAACAAGATTATGAAAACTGCATAATTAATAATTGTGAAGAAAACAATTTATACAGATTTTCTATAGTCAATATGGATGAAACAAAAAAAGATGTCATTATATACAATTAAGTCAGAAAAAAATGAAAAATGAAAAAAAGAAACATAACTAAGAATAGCGAAAACAGAGTCTGAATGACGAATCGAGAACTAGGAAATTAAACATCCAACAGGGTTCGATTGGCTCTAATGGAAGCGAAACTCAGTATGCTTTTTGTCCAATGAGTGCAGTTGAAGAAAAATGAGTCCAAAAATGACAGCTGCTCCGACAGCAATCTTGAGGGTCTCCTCGTACAATTTTGTGCAATTCACGAAAATACCACTGGCTGAAGCTTCATAGGCACCTTCGACAATCATCAGAGCATCACAAATTCAAGAAAAGAAGTCAGTGTATCCGGATGGGCAAAAAAGTCCGATCGTAACTGTGAAAAAGGCAGTTGAACATTCCGATTCCTCTTCTCATATCTATCAACAAATTTCATTCCTGACACGAAATCCATTTGTGGCTTGTTTGCACTGAAGGAAGGTTGGTGGTAATTTGAGCTCATTTTTCTTTACTCCGAACTAAAAAAGTGATATGATCGCAAATCTACACAAGTGTTGATGTACCGTAGCATTAGGCATAGATGCCAAGGAAGTGTGAAGATGTTCAGCTAGAGGGCGTGGATCAAAGACTTGACAATAGCTGGACTGATCGAAGTGACCTTAAAGACTTCAAGCGGGTTACATATGACTTCGATAGTGGTGGCGATAGCACGTTGAGTGTCTGGGAACCAGGATCCGGCAACCTTAATCGAGTTCATAGTTAATATTAAACGAAACTGTGTAAAACTCACAAGGGACGTTACTTTAGAAAGCCTCTGGGAATTTTCTAAAAATTTGCAGGCGGGTTCATTTTGGCCCCCTGAAGCCAAAAATCATAACGAGAAGGGCCACAAATCACGAAAATTAAGGTAAATTTTCATTTTCCGTGTTTTTCAGTACAGTTTTTGAGGGAAATCTCAATGTAAGTACGGTAAACGGCGTTCGAATTCCGTTTCGAATGAACTACAACCATTTCTCAACATTCCAAACAATTTCCGACACTTTTTGGGAAAATTTTTTTTTTCGAAAAATTTTGCTTGATGTGGTCCCCCCTGTTCATCCAAAAAAAATTTGAAAAAAAGTGAATTTTTTCAGAATCTTTTCAAAATTTTATCACGTTATTCTGGCATACCTGGGATGTTTCAGTTCAAATTTCACGTGCCACAAACCATTTTGAAGGGTGTTATAGTGATTTTTCCAAAAATTGGAAAAAATACGGTTTTCGAAGAATTTTCAAAAACTTGGTCTAATATTGAAATGGGCTCGAAAATTCGAGTTTTTATGTTTATACAAGTTGAGAAAAGGTATGTAGACTAGAAATGACGTCAAATTTAAAGTTTCGAAAATTTTTCTGAAATTTTTTGACCAAAAAAATAAAAATTTTTATCTTTGAGTTGTGGCGGTTCTAAGTGAAATTTTTGTTCTCAGGGGATCCAAATTAGTGTTTTGGCAAATTTTCAGGAAATTCCCAGAGTCTTTCTAAAGTAAAGCCCCTTGTCACTTTTGTTGGCAGGAACATGATAAAAGGATAGGCGCCAGAAGCAATACCCTGTCCCATCATAGAAATTTGGAATGGCAAATCATTTGGGATGAAATCCAAAGAAGAGATCACTCGGACAACAGCTCCTATTTTATTGGTCCATCCGGTAATTAGAATTGCAGTGCGGAGTCCTCATTCACGGCATGTCCACACGGCAAACAAATCAGAGAGAATCGTGCATAGCTGTAGATCATGAACAGTCTAAAAAAGTGAGTTAATTTCCTCTAAAATACGGATGTTGTAATATTGATGCGGCGACAGCAATGGATGGAATTCGAAGGTTTTCGTTTTCAGGTCTTTTTTCCAAAGAAAAGCCATCAAATCAAGTTGTGTTTTGAAGAGTGTCACTAGAACGAGAACGAGGAGCAAGCAGAGCAAGGAGAAGATCTGAAAATAATGAAAATGAATCTTCATTTCAAGAATTTAAAATCTGGGCAAAAATTTCTCAATTTTCTATTGCCTGTCAACTGACCATGATTGATATCGTGTTTTCCTTCGGGGTGGCACTTCTGATATGCATGTGATCCGGTTGGAGTGAATGAGAGTTGTCCTGGAGGAGTCCGTAGATTTTTTACTCCCGCTCGGTTCATTGGAGGTTGTTTGCTCCTGAAAAATTGATTGGAAAGGACACATTGTGGTAAAAGTGAAGATCATGAAAAATAGTGATAAAATCAAGATGTCTTTTTTGTTTCACGCTTTTTGATTAGAGTTTTTCAATATTTCTCAATTACTCCCAATTGTCAAAGCAGAAATGGCTAAGCGCATCGCTAATATCGATTATCTGGAAAAGATTGAAAAGACTAGGTCAAAATTGTTTCCAATTACACTCAATTTTTAAAATAATGTTGACCATTCCATGCTTTTAGCATTCCGCAAATTCAACTGTATTGATTTTTTGACAAGTTCGTTTTGTATCTTATGTACCAATAACACTCACCTTTATGTGTTTTCTTAACGCGCACCCAAACGGCTGAGGAATCCAGCTTTGTTTCGTGCATTTTTGTGCGATTCACACAAATATCACAGGCGGCGGCTCCAAAGACACCACCCGACAATCATCAAAGCAGCACAAACTCCAAAAAGGAAATCGTTGTATCCGGATGGGCAAAAAAGTTCAATCGTAACTGTGTAGAGGCAGTTGAACATCCCGATTCCTCCTCCCATAAACATCAATAAAATAATGTATCTTCATTTCTGACACGAAGTTCATTTCTGGCTCGTTGGCACAGAAGATTGATAGGATTTCAGACTCACTTCTCTCCACTCCAAACTGAAATAAGTAATATGATTCCAAAACTACACAACTGTTGATTTACCGTGGCAATAAGCATAGCTGCCAAGGAAAGCACTCAGATTTGAAGATGTTCAGGTAGATAACGTGATTCGGAGACTTGGCATTAGCTGGACTGGACTGTTCATATTGGCCATAAGGACTTCAAGCGGGTCAGAAATGATTCCGATAGTGATGGCGATGGCGCGTCGAGTGTCCGAGAACCAGGATCCGGTCAGCCTTAACCGAATCCATAGTTAATATTGAAAGAAGCTCAGTAAACAATTCACTTTTGTTGGCAATAACATGATGATGGAAAGATATGCGGCAGCTACCATGTCGCACCATAGAAATTTGGAAGCGCAAATCAGGTAAAATGAATTCCATAGAAGAGATTACTCGGATAACAGCTCTCATCGCAATGGTCCATCCGGCAATCAGAATCGCAGTGCGGAGTCCCCATTCACGGCCAGCTCACATAGCAAACAAATGAACGGAAATCGTGCATAGCTGTAGAGCATGAACATTCTGAAAAATGTGAGTTAATTTCCTCTAAAATATGGATGTTGTAATATTGATGCAGCGACAGCAGTGGATGGACTTCGAAGTTTCTCGTTTTTCAGGCTTATTTTTTGAAGAAAAACCATCAAATCAAGTTGTGTTTTGAAGAATGCCACTAGAACGAGAACAAGGAGCAAGCAGAGCAGGGAAAAGATCTGAAAATATTGAAAATGATTCTTCGTTTCAAGAATTTAAATGCTGGGTGAAAATTTCTCAAACTTCTATTGCCTGTCAACTGACCATCTTAAGGGCGTCCTCGTATATTTTGTGCGATCCACAAAAATACCACCGACAATCATCAAAGTAGATCATACTCCAGAAAAGAAGTCAGTGTATCCGGGTGGGCAAAAAAGTTTGATCATAACTGTGTAAAGGCAGTTAAACATTCCGATTCCTCCTCTCATAACCATAAACGAGTTTCAATCCTGACACGAAAGCCATTCGTGGCTTGCTGGCACTGAAGATCGACAGGATTTTGGCTCACTTCTTTTTTCTCCAAACTGAAATGAGTAATATGATCCCAAATCTCCACAGGTGTTGATTTACCATATCAATAAGCATAGCTGCAAAAGAGAGCAGACACATCCGAAAAACGATAAGCCAGATGACGTGATCCGGAGAGTTGACAATAGCTGAACCGATCAAATCGGACATAAGGACTCCAAACGGGTTAGATATGACTCCGATAGTGGTGGCGATGGCACGTTGAGTGTCCGGGAACCAAGATCCGGCAACCTCAACCAAGTTCATAGTTAATATTGAATGAAACTCCGTTAACAACTCACCTTTGTTGACATGAATATGATGGAATGATATGCGACAGCAGAAGTACCCTGTCCCGTCATATGAATGGGGGAGCGCAATTCCTGTGGAATGAAATCCATAGAAGAGATCACTCGGATAACAGCTCCCATTCCATTGGTTCATCCGGCAATCAGAATCGCAGTGCGGAGTCCCCATTCACGGCCAGCTCACATGGCAAATAAATGAACGGAAATCGTGCCTTTCCCTCAATTCAGGACTGATTGCTTTAATAGGGAGACGGGCTTCTTTCAGAACAATCACCATTTTTTGGTCTTCCGATTTAATCACAGTTTGGCCATTGCCATTGAAAGAGGACGTACTTTTTGTTGGTGTTTGAGTGATATCGGCCTGAAAATCAAATTAGTGAATTATGAATATGTTACATTAGACTTGCCTTTGAAGTTTTAGTCGATTCGGACGTGTCATTATGTCCAGTCACCACCTGAGGCTGCTCGAAAGACGTTCGATCGCTAGGTTTGTTTTCACAAGTAGTGGAAGAAGTGTCGTCAATTGTGCTGGAAGTGTCCGTAGATTCAGTAGTATCAGCAGTAGAATTGGACGTGTCCAGTCGGCATGGAAATGAATTAGTTGATGATGCTCTCGCACTTTTACCTCTCATCCCAAGAACTTGCAACATAGAACATGGAGTTTCGCTGTTTAGCTCGTCACGGAACAATGATGATGTAGCTGTTGAAAGCAGAGCGGTGAAACTTTCCATATCAAACTCATTGTGGAAATCTTTTTCTGCAAAAGTCGCCACGTCGTCGTTGGCTGGGGCCAATTCTCCCATCTCAACAAGACTTGTGTTTGCCAGAAACGCTTTCATTCGAATTATTGCAGCTCCAATTTCCTCTGGTCTGGGTTGACTGATTTGAAGTGGAGTTTTATTCCCATTCGCAGCTTCTTTGGTAGTTATGCATCCGCCTTGAACGAATGAACCAGAATCATCAGCAGTCTGGGATGTGTTATTGAAATCTTCAATCACAACAGCTTTCGGATCCATTCTGCCAACAGAAGACGATGATGCGTTTGATTTGTCTGTTGATTCATCGCTTGCATCATCCGAATATTCGTTGACTTCTGGATCGTTATGGGTATCCGTTCCAAATGGATTCTCGATTTCCGTCTAACCCGATTTCACATAATCGATCTCAGGCTTATTGCTTGGGATATCCTTTTCTTCGGGTAAACACTTCATAGAACTGGATGTAATTTTGGTAAACAGTGCAATCCTATAGTTCCAGTATTTTTCAATACTTTGCTTGGTTTTGTCATCATCGGTCAATTTTGGACGGTAGGGAACTTTTTTGGTGCCAAACCCTCTGAGTGTTCGCATCCTTCCAGATGATACAATTCTTTTAAACATGACTTCCTGCCATGGCGAGTTTCTTTGAAGCAGAATACGTTCGCAATCGTTTTCCAGCTCTGACATGATCTCGCTTGCCAGCAGGGCTGATTGCTTTAATAGTGAGATGAGCTTCTTCCAGAACACTCTCCATTTTTTGGAATCCCGATTTGATCACAGTTGGGTAATTGCCATTGGAAGAGGACGCACTTTTTGTTGGTGTTTGAGTGATATCGGCCTGAAAATCAAATTAGTGAATTATGAATATGTTACATTAGACTTGCCCTTAAAGTTTCAGTCGTTTCGGACTTGCCGTTATCCCCAGTCACCACCTGAGGCTGCTCGGAAGACGTTTGATTGTCAGATTTGTTTCCACAAGTGGAGGAAGAAGTGCCGTCAGTTGTGCTGGAAAAGCACGTAGATTGTTAATTCCCGTTCAGTTCATCTAAATTCGTCCATTTTACTCACCAGGCAGCACTTTTCTCTCCGTAGAAAACGTTGACATAGTTTCAAGACAATGCATACTCAATCCATGACATAGGTGTTACGAAGAGGAGCGGTGAGCCAGACGATCCATCTGTGTTTGCAGACGCGAAGTTGAATTTGATTGCCGTCTTAGTCAGTTTTGTTTGTGTCAGCTTCTCCATTTTTGTTCATCGGCTGTAGACGAATGTCTTCTTGATCAGTACTGATTGCACCATTTTTGGGGCCCATTTCAATTCCTGGTGTTACCCTGAACAAAAAAAAATTGAATATTGTATAAACGTTTTTGACAGGCAACATCTACTTTTACTTCTTTATTATTCCTTTTTCTTTCCAACCACGCGCGTTTTGCACGTTCCGATCATGAAAAAGTTTTTTATATCTACTTTTACCACTCACCTTTTTAATTATCAACTCAATCGAAATTTTATTGACTTAGGAGCTTTGGTGGTCCAATAATTGCTCCAGTGCGTTTTCCATGCGAGAAGTCAAACTGCGCTGCGAAACAAAAGACATTATTTGTAGTTTGCTGGCACTGAAGGTTGGTGAGATTTTAAGCTCACTTCACTTCCCTCCGAACTGAAACAAGTAATACTTTCCCAAAGCTACACAAATGTTGAATTACCGTAACAATGAGCATGGATGTCAAGGAAAGCACACATGTGAAGATGTTCAGCTAGATGGCGTGATTCCGAGACTTGACACTAGCTGAACTGACCAAATTGGCCATAAGAACTCCAAGCGGGTTAGATATGACTCCGATAGTGGTTGAGATGAGACGTTGAGTGTCTGGGAACCAGGATCCGGCAACCTTGATCTAATTCATAGTCAATATTGAACAAAACTACGCAAACGGCTCACCTGAGTTGGCAGGAACATGATAAAAGGATAGGCGCTAGAAGCAATACCCTGTCCCATCATAGAAATTTGGAAGGGCAAATCATTCGGGATGACATCCATAGAATAGATCACTCTGATAAAAGCTCCCATTCCATTGGTCCATCCGGCAAACCAAATTGTAGTGTAGAGCTCTCATTCACGACCAGCGCACACGGCAAACAAACCAAAGGGAGTCTTGCATAGCATGTAGATTATGGCCAGCCTGCAAAATCGGATGTTCGCCAATAAAAGGATGTTCTACAGCCCACGCAAATTTAGGACTCTGGCCAAATGACAAAATAGGTTTGCCAAAAATAGGGAAACGGGTCTATTACAGATGAAAAGTTGGTTGAAGAACTGTCTGTGATGTAAATGAATTAGCGGACGTCAAATGTTGGGGTAAAGGGATTAGCATGTTGGGGTGAAGGAATGAGCGGACGTCAAATGGACACACGACCCTCTTGGACAGTCTTATCTGGCATCGTTCATCTCGTAGCAATAGGTTTTTTTCTCAGTCATATTTTTTTGACGTAGAAATACAATTTAATGTATTTACAGGACAAGGCTAGTATTAGACAATAGACTAAAGAAAAGACTCCTCAATCACAAAAAAAATGAATAGAATTTCCGACCATGTCTTCAAGAGGATTTAGCTTTTGCGTGGTTCTCAGTGTAAATTTTACGTGCAAGAAAAACTTTCGCATGGGAAGTACTCCTTAGAAACTAGCTCGTAACTTTTGAAGGAAACGTTTGCATATTGCGAATTACATCAATTATTAAGCTTCATTGCTTCCAAGGAAAAACATTCATCAATAGTGTCATCAAGTCAAGAAGACTACACGGAACACTCCGTAGCTATCAAGGGACGTGGAAGATGCCATGACGACAAGCTAGAAATGTATGCAGCAGCAAACACCTTCGATCGCAGTGATTCAGCAGCCAGAAATGGTGAAACAAGCGTCAACACTCACCAGATAATCGACAAAAGACCAGAGGGACTCATCATAGGTGGGAAGGACCTCTAGTCACGAATCGCCGTCCAAAGCTAGCCCAGTCGCATGAAATAGCCTTCCGTAGCTATCAAGACTAAAAACAAGTTTTCCAGAAGCCAGTGCCACCTGCAGCACATCGGAAGAAGGATACAAAATGTTCTTCACAAAGCTCAAGTAGCCAACAACATCTAACAAGGGACCTCACTTAACTTATGCTTTGGGAATTTTCTATAAATTTTTTCCTGGGTAGTTTTGACCCAGGAAAAAAGATTAAACATAGTCTCCAGTCCCACAAATCCCAAAAAGAGCACAAAATTGTGCTCCAAAAATGGTCCTCGAGAGGCGCCCTTTCTTATAGGCCTTTCCCCTCTATTTCCCAGCGTCAAGGAGTGGCCGAGTGGTAGAGCGACTGCTTGGTATGCTTACACTTTTGGGTTCGTTTCCACCCCCATGCATTTTATTTTTGTTTTTTTTTCTTTCACCACATTTTTCATTTTCGCTACCGTAGAAAGACACGTTTTCCAAGGCAATGGGAAAAAATGAACGGCTGAGAATATTACACGCCTTTCAAAACATTTTTGATACATTTTTGGAAAAAAAAATTTTGCAATAAAATTTTTATAACCTACCTTGTGTCGAGATGATTCAAAAAATAAAGTTCGAAAAAAAAGTTATTTGATGAAAAAAACGAATGAAAATGGCAGAAATGGAAAACGTGTCTTTCTACGGTAGCGAAAATAAAAAATGTGGTGAAAGAAAAAAAAACAAAAATAAAATGCATGGGGGTGGAAACGAACCCAAAAGTGTAAGCATACCAAGCAGTCGCTCTACCACTCGGCCACTCCTTGACGCTGGGAAATAGAGGGGAAAGGCCTATAAGAAAGGGCGCCTCTCGAGGACCATTTTTGGAGCACAATTTTGTGCTCTTTTTGGGATTTGTGGGATTGGAGATTATGTTCAATCGTTTTTCCTGGGTCAAAACTACCCAGGAAAAAATTTATAGAAAATTCCCAAAGCATAAGTTAAGTGAGGTCCCTTGTAACAGACAAACGTGGGTGAATTCATGAAGAAAACCCGTAAAAGGATGCGAACACATCAAGTAGCAGCCCTCAAACGATTCAACAAGGAAGATGAAGAAGACTCAACAAGTCAGGACTCAGTCAATGGAAGCTACAATCAAGATGGTAGTCTCCGTAACCATAAGGACTCAGAAATAGAATTGGAGGCTTGCCAATCCTAGACGAGGTCGAAACTCGGAAAGGTGCAATAAGACATCTAATTTCGAGACTGAATCCACGAGAATTAGCCGAATCGTCAACGACAAACTCTCAGCCACCTGCAGCAAAAAGAGAATTGTGTGAACAGGAAGTCAAAATAGTGGGAAGCAAAACTGCGGCGAGGAAACATGCTGGAGCCGCAAGAGGTCGCTATCACTCTACGGAAAGTCACATCGTCAAAAAAGCCTTTGAGAAGTTTTCGCTCAAATGAAGTTACCAGGACGCTAGGACAATCCAGAGTATTCAACAACGAAGACAAGCAATAGCAAGTCAGCAGCCCAAGCCAGTGCAGCACAAATAATTTTGTCAAAGCTTCTACAAGAAGCAACTTCGGCGCCCATCGGATCAGATGAACCGAAAGAAATTGACCGACAACCCAGAGCATAGTGACAAGAGAGATCCTTCAACGACAATTCCGAAAAAGAAATTGAAACATCTCCAGCTGAAGAACTAATCGTTCCAACGAACAAGGATCGATCTTCAGTGTCACATGGGCTACAAGAAAGTCAACGCTTCGAAAAGCAACAGCGAAAGCTACAAAGCTGTCAAGAAGCAAGCACAAGAAGGGTCAAGATGATCAAAAAAAGAAGTCTATCCAGACCATTCTTCTCATGACCATGCAGCTCGACAACTACAAGAAGACGTCACAAGAAACCAAAGAACTCCTACAGGATCCCAAATGAGGAGACAGTTAGGAGGAAAAAGACATCGAACCTTGAAGCAAGAGGGACCACAACGTCGTCGAACACAGAAGAATCAGTAGCAGAACTTGCTGAAAATTTTGTTCCATAACTCCACGTCAGAATTATGAACGACGACACCATCCCTCAATGACCCGGCTCGGCCAGGAGAACCTCTAGCCCCAGTGGCCACTCCATGAAAGAAAACGTCTAAAAACTCTTCCGTAGCATCAGTAAGAAGCACAACAAAAATTGATCAAGGCAAGAAACTTCTGACACATCCACGTCAGACAGCGACGAGACGTCAAGTTGTACAGCGACTAGATATCAAGTCAGTCAAGGACCAGAAGCCTAAGCCTTACGTCAGATGTTCAGCGACGAGATGCCCAGACAGACAACGACCAGGATTGAGTCAAAGTCAAAAAGATCAGCGACGAGATGCCATGACAGTCAACAAACAGCTGCCAGGTAGTCAGCGACTAGATGCCAAGTCAGTCAGCGACTAGATGCCAAGTTTGCCAACGACTAGAAGCCATAGCAGTCAGTCACAAGAGACTCCAGTAGGAGGATCTAGACAAGGCGTAGGATCCATGACACCAAATGATCAGCCTTCACCGCTCGATGGGGAGTTCCAAGACCAAAACTGGAATGCCTTGAAAGCATGAAAGCGATAGGTCAAGGAACTCACCAAAAAAGTGGACGTATCATCCGTAGCAGAGAGAAGAACCTCATCACTCATAGGATGTTCAATCTACGTCAGGATAAATCCAGTCATAGGACACAGCCTAAGGAGGAAGACACAAATCCAGAAGACTTGGAGAGCACCTTCACCAGCTCTTACCATAAGATCTACAAGACATCCTTAAGGACCTCCAGAAATCAGTCATCTACCTAGGAGACCAGAGGATTGGAAAGACAGAGGCAAAACTTCTCCACGCCATAAAGAAGTCCGTAACAGTCAGACGGTCGTGTGCCAACATTAGAAGCAAGGGGTCACGGATAAAACCTCCACAGGGAGGCTTCCTCTCTCTCTCCGGTCACCGAGGAGTGCCCACGACCTTGGCATGCTCCGAACAACCTGTTGTACCTGAAAGTCACCAAACTGTGTTCAACATGTTCATTCTTTTCGTTCTACACCGACGTAGCAGTCAATTCCTTTCACAAGTGCAGCAGACTCACCAACTTCAAAGAGTTGAAGAGAGGAGAGAGCGCGCTCTAAGGAGACAACAGGAAAGCCGGCGTCAGCGCCATTCAAATAACACAACCTTTTCTCTCGCACTCTCTCGTTTACGCGCACTCTCTTCTCCTTTCTAGGAAGTTCTATTGTTTTCCTCACTTCATTCATTCACTTTTTTCATTCGTTACTCAATTCGCATCTATTCCCCCGTCGTGGATGGTGACTCGTCTTGAGTCATCATTCATCGACACATTTAATTATTGCCACCTACTTATGAACCACAACCGAACAACTCCTTCTGTAAATCCGTACCTTTCACACGTATTGCCAAGTAATAAAGGAGTTGAGGCGTCTACTTCTCTTTCTTATCATCAATTCTTCTTTGAACCAATTTTCTTCGCCGAATAAGCTTCCATACGAATCCTTGCAGCTTCAATCTCATCACATTTGGCTGGACTGACTTGACCACGAACAGCGTTTTTGGATGAACAGTTCGAGCTACCAGCAGGACAAAGCAGTAGGATCAAGAACACTATCATCTTTGCTAGCTTCTGTCAATTCAGCAGGAGCTTTTTTGCCAGATTTTGCGATACTGATCACGGGTTTTTTTTGGAACCTTTTTTTTTTGCCAAATGCGTTCTCTGTTTGGGATGTCCAAACTATCAGCAACAGCAGCTAGCAACTCCGTTTGGCCCGTAACAGTGAATGCAGAACCAGAAGTTGGTTTATCCAATTTCGCAGGATCTGTTCGATCAAAAAGATTGGATGCAGACACAACAACTGGTTTTTTTCATCGATTCGCCTTTTTTTGCCAGGTACGCTTCCATTCGGATTCTTGCTGCTGTGG
>GL380018.1:52344-76160 GCA_000143925.2 Caenorhabditis brenneri
TTTCAATCCTGACACGAAAGCCATTTGTGGCTTGCTGGCACTGAAGATCGGTAGGATTTTAGCTCACTTTTCTTTTCTCCAAACTGAAATGAGTAATATGATTCCAAATCTTCACAGGTGTTGATTTACCGTATCAATAAGCATAGCTGGAAAAGCGAGAAGACACATCCGCAAATGATAAGCCAGATGATGTGATCCGGAGATTTGACAATTGTTGAACCGATCAAATCGGACATAAGGACTCCAAACGGGTTAGATATGACTCTGATAGTGGTGGCAATGGCTTGAGTGTCCGGGAACCAGGATCCGGCAACCTCAATCAAGTTCATAGTTAATATTGAATGAAACTCCGTTAACAACTCACCTTTGTTGACAAGAATATGATGGAATAATATGCGACAGTAGAAGTACCCTGTCCCGTCATATGAATGGGAAAGCGTAATTCCTGTTGAATGAAAACCAAAGAAGAGATCACTTGGATAACAGCTCCCATTCCATTGGTCTATCCGGCAATCAGAATCGCAGTGCGGAGTCCCCATTCACAACCAGCTCACATGGCAAACAAATGAACGGAAATCGTGCATAGCATATAGATCAAGAACAACCTACAAAATGGGATGTTTGTCAAAAACAAAATGAGTTCGCCAAAAGCAAGGAAACGGGTCCGTTACAAATAGAACGTTGTGGTTGACAAACTATATGTGATGATACTGCGCTTTTTATGCAATATTTCCACCGTGTATGCCATGTATCTCAGGTGAGATGAGTAATACTTCCGAAAGTACACTTTCAACTAGTTTTGTTCATATAACTCACCAGGCGGCAATGCTCTCTCCGTAGAAGACGTTGACAGACGGATGACGATGAGATCCTCCATTTTTCCGGTTTCAATTCTTTAAGTTTGACCGATTCTTCGAACTACACAAGCTGCTCCCTCCCGTATTATGCTCCCGTATTCCTTTTCCTCAATTCAGGGCTGATTGCTTTAATAGGGAAACGGGCTTCTTTCAGAACAATCTCCCTTTTTCGGTGTTCCGATTTAATCACAGTTTGGCCATTGCCATTGGAAAAGGACGCACTTTTTGTTGGTGTTCCAGTGATATCGGCCTGAAAGTCAAATTAGTGAATTATGAATGTGTTACATTAAACTTGCCTTTGAAGTTTTAGTCGATTCGGACGTGTCATTATGTCCAGTCACCACCTGAGGCTGCTCGGAAGACGTTCGATCGCTAGGTTTGTTTTCACAAGTAGTGGAAGAAGTTTCGTCAATTGTGCTGGCAGTGCCCGTAGATTCAGTAGTATCAGCAATAGAATTGGACGTATCCAGTCGGCATGGAAATGAATTAGTTGATGATGCTCTCGCACTTTTTCCTCTCATCCCAAGAACTTGCAACATAGAACATGGAGTTTCGCTGTTTAGCTCGTCACGGAACAATGATTATGTAGCTGTTGAAGTGAAACTTTCCATATCAAACTCATTTCGGAAGTCTTTTTCTGCGAGAGTTGTCACGTCGTCGTTGGCTGGGGTCAATTCTTTTATCTCAACAAAACTTGTGTTCGCCAAAAACGCTTTGATTCAAATTATTGCAGCTCCAATTTTGTATGGTCTGGATTGACTGATTTGAAGTGGAGTTTTATTCCCATTCGCAGCTTTTTTGGAAGTTATGCATTCGCCTTGAACGAATGAACCATAATCATCAGCAGTCTGTGTTATTGAAATCATCAATCACAACAGTTCCCGGATCCGTTCTGCCAACAGAAGACGATGATGCATTTGATTTGTCTGTTGATTCATCGCTTGCCGCATCCGAACATTCGTTGGCTTCTGGATCGTTATGGGTAAGCGTTTCAAATGGTTTCTTGACTAATTCCGTCAAACCCAATTCCACATAACACGTCATAAAGTGGATGTAATTTTGGTAAACAGTGCAATCCTATAGTTCCAGTATCTTTCAATACTTTGCTTGGTTTTGTCATCATCGGTCAACTTTGCACGGTAGGGAACTTCTTTGGTGCCAAATCCTCTGGGTGGTGCTTTGGATTCACTGGGAGAAGTATTACTTGCATCCTTTGCGTCCTTCCAGATGATACGATTCTTTGGAACATAACTTCCCGGCATGATCAGTTTCTTCGAAGCAAAACACGTTCGCAACCGATTTTCAGCTCTGACATGATCTCGCTTGCCAGCAGGACTGATTGCTTCAATAGTGAGATGAGCTTCTTCCAGAACACTCTCCATTTTTTGGAATCCCGATTTGATCACAGTTGGGCAATTGCCATTGGAAGAGGACGCACTTTTTGTTGGTGTTTCAGTGATATCGGCCTGAAAATCAAATTAGTGAAACATGAATGTGTTACGTTAGACTTGCCTTCGAAGTTTTAGTCGATTCGGACGTGTCATCATGCCCAGTCACCACTTGAGGCTGCTCGGAAGACGTTTGATTGTTAGGTTTGTTTTCACAAGTGAAGGAAGAAGTGCCGTCAATTGTGCTGGAAAAGCACGTAGATTGTTAATTCCCGTTCAGTTCATCTAAATTCGTCCATTTTACTCACCAGGCAGCACTTTTCTCACCGTAGAAGACGTTGACATAGTTTCAAGACAATGAATACTCGATCCATGACATAGGTGATACGAAGAAAAACGGTGAGCCAGACGATCCATCTTTGTCTGTAGACGCGAAGTTGAATTTGATTGCCGACTTCTTGGTCAGTTTTGTTTGTGTCAGCTTCTCCATTTTTGTTCATCGGCTGTAGACAAATGTCTTCTTGATCAGTACTGATTGCACCATTTTTGGGGCCCATTGCGATTCGTGGTGTTACCCTGAACAAAAAAAAATTGAATTTAGTATAAACGTTTTTGACAGGCAACATCTACTTTTACTTCTTTATTATTCCTTTTTCTTTCCAACCACGCGCGTTTTGCACGTTCCGATCATGAAAAAGTTTTTTATATCTACTTTTACCACTCACCTTTTTAATTATCAACTCAATCGAAATTTTATTGACTTAGAAGCTTTGGTGGTCCAATAATTGCTCCTGTGCGTTTTCCATGCGAGAAGTCAAACTGCGCTGCAAAACAAAAGACATTATTTGTAGTTTGCTGGCACTGAAGGTTGGTGAGATTTTAAGCTCACTTCTCTTCCCTCCGAACTGAAACAAGTAATACTTTCCCAAAGCTACACAAATGTTGAATTACCGTAGCAATGAGCATGGATGTCAAGGAAAGCACACATGTGAAGATGTTCAGCTAGATGGCGTGGTTCGGAGACTTGACACTAGCTGAACTGATCAAATTGGCCACAAAGACTCCAAGCGGGTTAGATATGACTCCGATAGTGATTGAGATGAGACGTTGAGTGTCTGGGAACCAGGATCCGGCAACCTTGATCTAATTCATAGTCAATATTGAACGAAACTACGCAAACGGCTCACCTGTGTTGGCAGGAACATGATAAAAGGATAGTCGCCAGAAGCAATACCCTGTCCCATCATAGAAATTTGGAAGGGCAAATCATTTGGGATGACATCCATAGAATAGATCACTCTGATAAAAGCTCCCATTCCATTGGTCCATCCGGCAATCCAAATTGTAGTGTAGAGCTCTCATTCACGATCAGCGCATACGGCAAACAAACCAAAGGGAGTCTTGCATAGCATGTAGATTATGGCCAGCCTGCAAAATGAGATGTTCGCCAATAAAAGGATGTTTCACAGCCCACGCCAATTTAGGACTCTGCCCAAATAACGAAATAGGTTTGCCAAAAATAGGGAAACGGGTCTATTACAGATGAAACGTTGGTTGAAGAACTATCTGTGATGATACTGCACTTTGTATGCAATATTTTTCCACGGTATATGAAATGTATCCCAGGTGAGATAAGTTTCACTACCGAAAATACTTGTACAACTAGTTTTGTTCATGTAACTCACCAGGCGGCAATGCTCTCTCCGTGAAAATTGTTGACATAGTTTCCAGACGGTGCATACTTAATCCATGACATAGCTGTTACGAAGAGGAACGGTGAGCAAGACGATCCATCTTTGTCTGTAGACGCGAAGTTGAATTTCATCGCCGGGCTCTTTGTCAGCTTCATTTGTGTTAGCTTCTCCATCTTTGTTCATCGGCTGTAGACGAGTGTCTACTTGATCAGTACTGAGTGCACCATCTATGGCGCCCATTTTTATTTGTGTGCTCAACTGATTCCAAAGAGTCCGGAGAGCTCACATGTCGTCGTGGTCCAAGGTGATGTACGGCATCTTCCCGTCTGGCTTCTTATTGTTTATAACGGCAAGCCTTCCGTGCTGAAAAAACACATTGGGATGACAGCAGAAATTGTTCTAAAACATTGTACTCGGACTATATAAAAGGGCAGTCATTAAACTCTGTTCTCAAGATATTTCGGCTTGGTTTTCCTTAGACCGGCCAAAGTGTGTTTGTTCAATAGACTTGGGTTGGTTGGTTTGCAAGCTCAGCCGGTGATAAGAGTCTTCTCTCTTTGGCAGGCGATAATTTTCTAGGGTCCGAAACACTTCTTTGGCCGATGTTGTTTCCGATCTGTGGTATTTCGGCCGATCTTACAAAAACCAAGCAACCCACGCGGATTTAGGATTCTGCCCTAATAACAAAATGGTTTTGCCAAAACTTGGGAAACGGGTCCATTACAGATGAAACGTTTTGGTAGACAAACTATATATGATGATATTGCACTTTTAATGCAATATTTTCACAGTGTATAACATGTCTCTCAGTTGAGATGGGTTGTACTTTCGAAAGTACGCTTTCAACTAAGTTCGTCCATGTTACTCACCAGGCAGCACTGACCTCTCCTTAAAAGTTGTTGACATAGTTTCCAGACGGTGCATACCCGATCCATGACATAGTGTGGTGTTGTTAAAAAGAGCCACAGTGAACAAAACGATCCATCTTTGTCTGTAGACGCTGAGTTGATTTTGACCGCCGGCCTTTCCGTCAGCTTCTCCATTTTTGTTTATCGGGAATGTCTGTTTGATCAGCACACCATCTTTGGCGCCTATTTCAATTTTTGCTGTTACCCTGAACAGAAAGAAATTGAAGGTTGTATAGACGTTTTTTACAGGCAACGAGTTTGAAGTTTTTCTCATATTTTTTGGCCGCGAGGAGAATTCAGTCAGTGAAAAATAGATGGAAAAATGGTAAGGTATTTCTGAGCAGCAAGAATCACACAGAAAAATGATAAACATTTGAAAAAAAGCGGATCGCAAAAAAAAAAAAAATTGGATCGCAAAAAAAGGGCGACATTGTGCGTTCAGGAGGAAGGGGCCCTCTGGCTGTTGTTTGCAACGAAAAACGGGCCAATGAAATGAAGACTTCATGAACGAAAGGAGTCGCTTTTCTCGTGTAACTGTTTGCCCACTCAGCGCGCAGGGGGGGGGGGGAGGTGGACAAACAGTGTACGGTAGAAGTCCTACAACCTATTGGTAAAGTGTGCTAGCACTAGGTAAACATAGTTTTCAAATACAACCAGCGTTTCTAATTGATTCAACCATTTTATGATTTCAGTGTTGCGCAGATTATCGATTTTTCGGCAGTTTGGCTTTTTATCTAATGCATCGATAGTACTCACCTGTTTGCGTTTCCTCAAAAAGCGGGTACCCAAGCGTCTGAGAAATCCTGCCTTTTTGTTTCAGGGCTTGCTGATGAACTGCTATCACCAGACATTGAACTTGATGAACGGTCGGTCGGCGATCTCACCACTGACATCGGACCAGTCTTAATTTTTAGTGGAGAAAAAGCTGTCGATTGCATCGAACACTTCGGAAGAGTATTCGAACCAGAGACGTGGTTTCAACGGAGATTGTGTCTGAAATCCTTTCGTTGTTTGAACTAAAAGTAATCATTAAGTTTTACGTACCTTCTCTTTTTCATCATACTCTCTACCTTGCTGCGAGAGTATCTTATGTGAAAATATAACAGTCTAAGTGGCTGCTACTTTCAAGCTTCAGGTTGTCGGGAGAAGGATTCTCGACGTTGCCTGTTCTATTCCCAATCACTGAATCATGCTCAACAGTAGCAGATATTGTGTCAAGTGAGCTTTGATCAATGCTCTTCGGCAAAGTTTCCTCCTGAAAATCAAAAGTTGGATAAATGAACTGGAAAGTGAAAACTAACCGAAACCGAGATGACTTCCTGTTTGTCAAGCTTGAATAAATCAGCATACCGTTCCAGCTTAAAAGAGTTCGGTTTGACACCATATCAAGCTCATTTCGGAAGTCTTTTTCCGCAAGCGTCTCACGTTGTCGTTGACTAGGGCCAATTCTTTCATCTCGACAAAACTATTGTTTGCCAGAAATGCTTTGATTCGAATCATTGCAGCTCCAATTTCCTCTGGTCTGGGTTGACTGATTTGAAATGGAGTTTTATCCCAATTTGCAGCTTCGTTGGAAGTTATGCATCCGCCTCGAACGAATGAACCAGAATCAGCAGCCATCTGGGATGTGTTATTGAAATCCTCAATCACAACGACTTCCGGATCCGTTCTGCCAACAGAAGACGATGATGTGTTCGGTTTCTCTGTTGATTCATCGCTTGCAGCATCCGAGAGATTGTTGGGTACTGGATCGTTATAGGTATCCGTCTCGAATGAATTCTTGCCAAATTCCGTCAAACCCAATTCCACATAATCGATCTCCGGTTTATTGCTTGGGATATCCTTTTCTTCGGGTAAACACTTCATAGAACTGGATGTAATTTTGGTAAACAGTGCAATCCTATAGTTCCAGTATTTCTCAATACTTTGCTTGGTTTTGTCATCCTCGGTCAATTTTGGACGGTAAGGAACTTCTTTGGTGCCAAATCCTCTGGGTGGTGCTTTGGATTCACTGGGAGAAGTATTACTTGCATCCTTTGCGTCCTTCCAGATGATACGATTCTTTGGAACATAACTTCCTGGCATGGTCAATTTCTTCGAAGCGAAATACGTTCGCAACCGATTTTCAGCTCTGACATGATCTCGCTTGCCAGCAGGACTGATTGCTTCAATAGGGAGACGGGCTTCTTCCAGACCACTCTCCATTGTTTGGACTCCCGATTTGATCACAGTTTGGCCATTGCCATTGTAAGAGGACGCAGATTTTGTTGGAGTTCCAGTGATATCGGCCTGAAAATCAAATTCATAAATTACAAATGCGTTATATTCGACTTGCCTTTGAAGTCTCGGTCGTTTCGAACATGACATTATGCCCAAGAAGCTGCTCGGAAGACGTTTGATTGTTAGATTTACTTTCACAAGTAGTGGAAGAAATGTCGTCAGTTGAGCTGGAAGTGTCCGTTGATTGTTGACTTCCGTTTAGTTCATCAGAGGCTGTTTGCTTCTGGAAAAGAAAACGATTGAAAAGGTTGAAGTGGGGAAAACGTTATTTGAAAACATATTTTTTTTGTATTTTTTAAGAAAAAATCGAAGCGGCAGGAAAATGACAGAAAGGAGAGGACAAAAATAGGACAGTTGAAGGATATACTTATTGATGCGATGACTTGGAGGGAGGGGTCTTGAACTACATTGAATGCAAAATATGTTCACTCTATGCTCACCCAAAATCATCAAAACAATAAAAGAACAAAAGTTTAGCCCACGGGGGGACTCGAAGCCCCCATGTCCGGTTCCGGAGTCCGGTGCCTTATCCATTATTTTTGCAAAAGGCTTGTTGAAAAGTAGAAAATTTGCATGAAAAAGCGCATATAAAGTTTGTTTCAATAAGCTCATTTGAAAGTTTTAATACTTAAACCACGAGATAGTTGACAATGGGAATCTTGATTTGAAATTAGAACTGAATGAATCACAG
This sequence comes from Caenorhabditis brenneri, assembly GCA_000143925.2. Lineage (NCBI taxonomy): Eukaryota > Metazoa > Nematoda > Chromadorea > Rhabditida > Rhabditidae > Caenorhabditis > Caenorhabditis brenneri. The sequence goes on from GL380018.1 coordinate 60,163, forward strand.
AGGCCTTCCGAATTCCTAAAAATTTCGAAACACTACTGAAAATGAAAAGAAACAGCTTAGACACTCTTTGATTGATTGAAGTTGGATGAACGAAACACCCCACAAAGAAAGAAACTTTATTGCGGACACATGGAAAAAAAATAAAAAATCTGAAACTGGGTAGAATCAAGGAAAAAGGTAGGAGGCTGAGAAACTTTGTAAGATAGTAGATATAAATAAGGTAAAATAGAGTAAAAAAGAATATGGAAAAGGCTCACAGGAGTCAATATTCATAGACAATAGCAAAACAATAATGTTTGCAGACAGCGTGCAGGAGAAGAGAGAGGAGGGGAGACAGACATTCGGTCTTGTAGGCCACCGAGAAAGGAAGAGGAGAGAAGAGAGGAAGAGCGGCCTTTCTTTGTCCTGTCCACCTGTCTTGTCGACGTCATCAATTCACACTCACGTGAAACTGCGTTTGAGGTCAACCTGATTTTTGTTTTGAGTTCCAGTTTCTTAGCTTTTTTTTTTGAATTTTGTTTCTTCTCTTATTGATAATAATAATAATTTATTGAATGTAGGGCGAAGCCACTAACACAATTCAAAAAACAAAATGAAGAAAAACGTTAAAAATTATGAGAGTTAAGAACAAGGTATTTGCTAAGGTTAACTTTTTTGAGATATTTTCGAAAAGTAACAGAGGAGGGTTTAGCAGGAAGTGTGGAGGCGGTAAAGAGTTCCAAACATTTAAAATTCTATTAGTAAAGAATTGGGAGGGAATTTTGGAGGAAAATTTGAAAGACGAGCGAATATATATTGATGTCTCCGAAGAGAAAAGAAGTTTGGAAAAGTTATAAAAAGTGTTGCCCCTAACATGTAAGGTTAATTTTTTTTAAACAGCGAAATATAAACGTTTTAAGGGCAGATTCTGAATTTTTGATCCTTGGTGGTGGGGGAGAAAATAACTGAACCATATTCTAATAGGGGCCTAATGTAAATTGTGAAACATTTAATGAATGTTTCGAAACTGGTATGGCGGACAACGTTGAAAAAAATATTGACCCTTTGATGGGCTCTCCTGACGACAGTGTTGACGTTATGAGAAAAAGACAAGTCTTCCAAAAAGATAACGCCCAAATCTCGAATTTTAAGTGTTTGAGAAACGATTGCATCACCTATGGTGAATTCATGGTTTGTGAGTTTAGCGCGTTTAGAAGGAAGAATGGTTAGAATTTCACACTAGTTAGGGGCAACAGACATTCGCCAAAGTTTACACCAATCAGAAATGACATCAAGATTGCTTTGAATGTCAGCCTTGTCGATTGAAAACAGTTTCAAATCATCAGCATAAAGAAGATAATTTGATTTGAAAATGTCGCCAATGTCGTTGATGAATAGGAGGAAAAATAGGGTGACCCAGAAGGAACCTTGAGGCACCCCGGAAAGGACTAGTGCTACCTCAGATAGTGCTCTATCAATACAATTTTTTTGTGTGCGGTTTGTTAGAAAGTTAGCAAGCCAGCGAAGTAGGGAGCCATGAATACCGTAATTGGAATGTTTGGTTTCAAGTATAGCGTGAGAGACTGTGTCGAAAGCTTTTTTAATATCGATGTATGAACAGTAAGTGGTATGTTTAGAGAGATGGTTAGATATTAGTTTGGCTTGATGGGACAACAGTTGACACTCACCTGGAATGTACCCGAAGTGTTAGGTCTATTTTTGTAAGTAATTATTTCTCTTTGTATTCTAGTGGGGTAAGGTCAATAGTAAAGAATGGCTTTTGGAACGCCAATGGTGAACCATCGCCTTTTTGCTTTTTATTTCCTCCTTGCCGAGTAATCTTTTCAGCGGGGCAGACATACAACCGTCCTCGACGAGGAAAAAATGAAAAGTGGAGTATAGCATACTTTCAAAAAACGTTTAGCATATTTCCAAAAAATTATGAACAGATTACCATTCTCCGTCGTTAAACACATTTCACCTCCCAACATTTGGCCGTTCAGAATTCTTCAATTAAGGTGTTAGATGTTAGCGTTGTGTCGGTTGTTCGCACATGAACAGAAAGTTTTGAAAGAAAACTTCACGAAAAATCAGAACTCGAAGATTTTCAGCTTTATTGCAGTTTCAAGTAATTTTGAGTTTCCAATGAAACGGAAGAAAGTGATTATCTGGTCTTGATCATTTGAAAATATATTACTTATTCTCATGTGAATTATTTGAATAGAAAACATTGAGAAAACTTTCTTGGTAACACTGGAATTACGAATAACGGGGTCCGACCGAAGCCCACATAACTAACTAAGACTTTTGAAGCAGGCGACCAACTTACCTATGTGATACTTAGTCGACCCGTTTTTCGCACATTGTGTTTGTGCTCTGATCCCAGCTAACCATGCCTTGCGGTCTTTGTCATTGGTGCTCCAAGGGGTGACAAGTTGAATTACCTGTCGGATTGAGATTTCTTTTTCTCATTGAGTCGCTCTATCTCATCGGTGGTCTCCCGACCTACCATTCAGTGTCTCGTGGTATCCATTCTCGTACAAGTGTGGTCCATCGATTGAACCAAATGCTTCTCACTTTGCTCTGTAAGTGTTATTCCAAAACCTCTTTTTTTGATCGACGCATGGGTTACTCGGACACGTTTTCCTGTGGTCTTGGTGAGATGTTTCCAAGCCGTACCGGTAAAGTCAAACTGGTTGGCGTGAATTTTCGGGCAGGTGATGACAAATGTGGTAGTTTTCATGTCTTTGAAGGCTCACGCCGCTCTCTTCTTCATATTTATCTCGGCTTCTCGACAATTCGCAAAAAAACATTCTACACCCGCAAGATTCCGCAGCGAGACATTTCTCAGCCGCTTTTCCCGCGTTTTTCGGATGTCAATCTAAATTTTTTTGCAAAAGTTTCTTTTTTTTTATAAAACTGTGAAACATTGTCTAATTCCGTTACACAAATATTCAAAAAGCACGAAAAAAGTCTAAAGTAAGTCTAAAGGGCTAATATTTATTGGTAAAACAATTTCAATGTTTCTGTTTATTGTATTGAGAAACTTTCTCCGAAGTATTTCTCCGATAAAAAACATGGTTCAAGAGTGAGGTTTGTAGTACTTTGAAAACTTTTTTTTCGTCCTTTTTGGGCGTTTGTTAGACGGAATTGCACAGCATTTTTCAGTTCATACCAGAAAATAGAAATTATGCAAGAAAAAATCTGAGAAACGCGAAAAAAAACAGCTGCGAAATGTCTCGTTGCGAAGCGTCCCGGAGGTTTGTGTTCACACAGTTTCAATGAACGCCGTTCTTGGCGGTACCTAAAACTTCGGCTGTTCATATCTTCAAAAGTCTTCAGAAATTGTATGAAGCTTCACCTACTTGCTCAACGGAAAGCTTTCCAATCAGCTCCAATTGAAAAATCTTCATAGAACTGCTCATATTAGTTATCTCACAATCAGTTGGTCCCGTCATCAAGCCACTTCCTAACGTCGATATTTCACTTTGAGATCCAGGAAGCCTATTCTCGGAGGAAATCCGGATGCATATGCAATGGGGATTTGCTTTTGAGGCACGATAACTCAAAAATATGATTGTCTTTATTCATTGTTCGATTTCTGAAAATGTTAGCATGAATATTGTGTTCGAGGTTCAGGGAAATAGGCACATTAGTTGAAGCAAAGCTTTCTAGCTCACTTCATAATCCGGTCAAATCATTCAGAGTCCCAACGCCGCGTTCTAAAAAGTTTCCTTATAAAATGTTCGACAGTCGGAATTCTTTTTGAATTCGTCAACTAGGTTTTTGTCTGAAGTTTGTCAAAATGAGCCCCTTCCAAAAATTGTTCCATTGAGTTTTCTTTGTAGCATCCTGCAAAAATACAAAATTAATTAAAACATTCCACACCAAAAAAAGCAAGATCGCAGTTTCCAAAGAGCGTGTTTGCTGGAGAAGACAGACGACAGTGAACAGCACGCGGTGTTCTCTGGTGGCGTCAAAGAGACGAGTTGAAGGGGTCAAAGAAAGGCCTCTCTCACAGTGTTTTTGACGAATGCGAACAAAACGAGGTGGCGTTTGTGCGAGTCATTTAGCATGAAGAACAAGAACTCGACCCAGAATTCACTATCAACCCAAAAGAGTTGTGAAGGCATCAGAAAAAGAAGAAAAAACTCGTTTACAACAGCTTCTCGACAATTATCGCGATGTTTTCTCGAAAAACCAAAATGATCTAGGGACTTCAAATACGGATCCTGTTCACTTATACATCAACACAGAGATTCCCATTACAGAGAAATAGTTTACTGAAGCTCCAAGCTAAACTGAAGAAACAAATAAATGGTTTATTAAAGTCTGAGAGAATCGCAGAAGGCAATACGCCATCAGTCAGTACGCCATCGACTAATCCAATAGTCATCGTCAAGGAAAAGGAAGGATCTTTACGTTTATGTCTCGATTTTCGATAAAGTCACCATTGCGGACATTTACACTTTGCCTTGAATCGATTCCATTATGGAGAAGGTCGGTCAAATGGAATTCTTCTCAAATCTCGACATGGCGGATGGTCATTTACAATGTATTTCCTTTTGTGGGTGTTTCCTCGGTTTCTTGCAAAACTCATGCGCTATGATTTGACACTGCCGGCAAAAGTTTTCTAGAAAAACAGCAAAAGCACGAAAAAAAAACAATGAAGCACGGAAGAAACACAGCAAAAGGACTGAAAATACCACAACGTATTAATCAAGTTGAACTGAACGTAAAAACTACCTTCGAGCGCTATGTGACAGAAACATTATTTTGCCTGCCAATCGAACAGGGTGATTCTTGATTATCGAGCACTAGAACGTATAACCATCATCATCAGGTACCATAGACTCTATTGATAACAAAAAACGTCTACCAATTATTGTTTTTCGCGTGTATCTGAGTGACTGTCAACTACAAATAAACTCATTTAATTTACAAACAATTAAATCCAACACAAATTTCAGGAGAAGAAACGAGAGATTCAACTTATAATAAAGAAAACATAAGGTCGATAAGAGAATTAAACGAAAAATTGCGAATGGTTTGAAGAACAGAGCACTAAAGACAGAAAAAAATGAGCGAAAAAAGAAAGAAAAGGATGAGATTGAGAAATGGAGGTTTCCCCAGTTTCCAGAGGTGCGATGCACGCCCGAACCCGGGGGAGACCCCGTTACTCCATTCCAAAGTAACGGGCGGGTTCGCGGACATCACACCTCTTACAAACACACAAAAAGGAAAGCAATGAATGGATAGATGAAGAAAGGGAACAATCAATGACGGGAACGAGAAATAAGGTAAGCGATGAAGAACATTGAAGATCAGTTATTGTGGATCCCCTCGAGTTCGACAAAGAATGGAGACGTGATGTATCTGAAAGAAGGTTGATATTAAAGAATCCATCATTTCAATTTACATGGTGTGTTGATGCATCAGTCTCTCCTTCATCTTCTCGATAGCTTTGTCGAATGTTCGAGGTAGTGGGGGCTTCCGTTGATCGATCTTTTTGTTGATATTGTCGATAATCTCCTGTTCTACTTGAACCTTAAAATTGTGCACTTTATTTTAGTTTGTATTGCTTTTGAAACTCACTTGAAGTGGAGCACGATTCCTGAGGTACATGTTGACAATATGTTTGCCGGCCCTTGATCGATCATCGGGACTCCTATTCTTTTTGAATGCAAGCATCTCACGGTATAGATCCAGGTCGTGGTAGTTTTGGGCGCCGAACAAGTACTCTTTGAAAGTGGTGGCAAATACTGAAAATAATCTTCTAGATATTAAACTTCAACCAGCGCAATCTTACGAGGGTCTCCTAAGGCTGACATTGGCTTCTTTTTCCATATTTCAATCTTCTTCGCCGTCGGAATGTCAAAATTTGCGGTGTTAAGGTTGTGGTTCGTTAATAACGCATCGAATTTTTGCCGAATAATTCTGAAAAAATGGATTGAACTAGAGATTAATTTATTATGAAAAAGAAAAACTAAATCGCTCCTAATTTGAAACGCTGGTTCATCTACGGACACTCTCTGATATTATTGAAAGAAATTTATTTTTTGAATTAGAATTCGCTTATAAGCAAAACTTGAAAAAGTTTTTTTAGTTGCCTATCAGCATCATGAAACTTCTAATCGGGGATAACTCACTGTTGTCGTGATGGCATCCCGTGTGTAGATGGTGCCTCGGGTAGGGAGAGCAGAGCTAGGCGGCCTCGCTCTTTTCTCGCTTTTTTTAAAGCAACCGGATCTCTACTGCCAGAAAACAGAGCTGGCATTGCTGAAAAAAAATTCCATGGGTAGATGGTGCTCCGTTTTGTGAGAATCCGGCGAGCCTTTCGCGTTCTGAGCGAGCTTTGGCCTGAGCTTTGGCCTGGGCCTGAGCCTGACAAGGGAAGTATTTGACGGAGCGGCTTTAGGATCACGTATTAACTTGCATAGACGTAGTTTCAGACATGGACAACCAACTTATGAAATAAAAACCGGCTAAATATTTTTTGGAGCCGAGTTGTGAGCTCTCGAATTTTCGCTATGGTTAAGGGTTCGCTCGGCCAGGCGGACCTCTGGCGAATAGTCTACGTTCTCCTGACCCAGTAGTAAACATCTCTGGTGGCGCAGCGGTGAAGAGCGCCGGTTGTGGTGCGAGAGGTTGTGGGTTCGTTCCTCACCGCATGCAATTTTTTTTGAATTTTTTTTATTCAGTCCTAATCATCATGAATCAGGTTAGAGAAGTTTTTTGACAATTTGAGTGGAATTCCATCTTTTATAGGCTCATGTGAATCATTTCCGATCAACAACTCGAAAACTTTTTTTCGAACCAGACCACATTTCGGCCATACTTTGGGTAGGAAATTTTTTTTTCAAAATTTTTTCGAAATTTTTTTTCATTGCAATTAGGTTTAGTAAGCATAAAAAGCAATATTTTAAATAATTGAATCGTTAAAATGAGCTAGCGTCCGGGAGAATAGTGTTTTCGCTATTTTTTAGAGTGAGCAAAAATTCGAGAGCTCACAACTCGGCTCCAAAAAATATTTAGCCGGTTTTTATTTCATAAGTTGGTTGTCCATGTCAGAAACTATGTCTATACAAGTTTATACGTGATCCTAAAGCCGCTCCGTCAAATACTTCCCTTGTGAGCCATACCTGAAAAACGAATGTTTGGTTGAGCGGGGGAAAAGAGAGAAGAATGAAAGAAAAGCAAATAAAGAGGAGGATAGAGTTAAAGACGAAAACTATCAAAGATTGAATAAAGCAGGAGAGATTCCGAGGCTACGTGAGTGTGTTTGGATGTCTGCATTTCCGGATGTTTGTATTTCAGGATCTTTGTTTTTCCGTGTGTCCAGATTCATGTATATCTGTGTGTTCGGATGTCTGTATAACCGAAATTTTGTATCCGGATCTGTGTGTCCGGATATCCGGATTTCTGTTTATTTTTATGTCTGTATGTATATATGTCCTTATGCCCGGATTTCTAAATGTCCAAATATCCGGAAGTCTGTAGACCTCTATGCCCGAATGCTTGTATTTCCACATTTCCGGATGTCCATCAAACTCTCTCTCCAAATTATAAACCAGACCCTGTCAAAAAAAAACTCACGAGCTCCCGTATTTGACTCCTCCTCTTCGTCATCATCCGTCATCATAGTGGTTTGCCTCTCTCGATCCTTTATCTCACACTCCATCAACAGCTGTTCAAATGCGCCCTGTTGCATCAAGTCTCAATATTGTCCTTCATACTCAATCCGCCCGTTATTCATCACAATAATCAAATCCGATTTTTCCAAATAGGACAACTCATTGGTGACAAGAACGCGAGTCTTGTTCCGAAGCATACCCTCCGGACCAATGACCGCCTGGAAGAGGTGACTTCCGACGTGAGCGTCGACGGCACTCATTGGATCGTCGAGGAGGTAGATTTCGTGGTTTTGATAAACAGCTCTCGCCAATGAGATCCTTGCTTTTTGACCTCCAGACAAGTTTATTCCCTTCTCTCCAATCTCCGTAGCGTCACCGTTTGGCAAGATCTGAAGGTCTCTCTCCAAGACACAAGCATCCAAGACTCGTGCGTAGAAGTACTCATTGAACTATTTGCCAAATGTGATATTCTGTCGTACAGTGTTATTCTGCATCCATGGTTGTCGGGGCACGTAGCAGAGGCGTCCGTGCATGGCAATAGAGCCGCCGAGCTTCTCCATTTCTCCCATTAGGGCTTGCACGAGGGAACTATTCCCCGAACCCACTCTTCCGACAATAGTGACGAGTTGACCACGATAGACGGTGAGGTTGATGTTCGAGAGGCTTGGTGTGGGATGGTGATGGGCAGACTCCCAGGATAGGGTGGCGTTCGAGACGGAGATCACGTCGTTGTCTGGAAAAGTGTGATGATTAGGATTGGTGAAAGAAGAAGAGAGAATGAGACTACGAACTACAAACTACAAAGCCACTCTGCATCTGGATATCCAGTTGTCTAGAAGTCCAGTTAACTCTCTACCTCTCAAATCGAGTTATTGAAAAGAAAATCAAAATGATAAATCTACTGACAACAAACTACAATCTACAAAACGTCTGGATATCCGGATGTCCAGAAACTTTTCAAATCCTACATAGGTCTAATGCCAAAAAAAAACTCACTATCCCTTGCCCTCTGATCAATGGCCATCTCGTTCAACTCCTCCGACATCATAAACTCCTTCAATCGCTTATTCGACACCGTCACCTGAACCGTCTGAGTGATCAGCTCGGCAATCTGTGACATTGGTGAGCTCAACTGATTGAGCAGAGTCAACGAGACAAATGCTTTCTTCGGTGTCAACACATTCTCCGGATCGATATCGATAAACGTGGCAAACGTCGAGAGAGCAACAAGGAATGGAGACGCAGAGTTGAACATATCCGAGAGTGTTCTCAAAAAGGCGGCTCGTTTGATAAGAGCCAGCTCCTTCTCTCGAAGCTTTTCAATCACTTTTCCCATTGGGGGTTCCCAGGCGTACAACTTGATCACCTTTATCCCATTGAGCACTTCATTCACCATCTTCACACGCTCATCTTTATACTTCATTTGGGCAATTTGCCACTTCCGAATGATCATAGTAATGGCAAGATTGGCAGGGAGCAGTAGAACCATCACAGTGACACCGCTAAACACAGAGACTCCAAGCTGTTGATAGAGCAGGAAGAGTGCGAGGCCAATTTGGAAGGGATTCGACCAGTATTGCATTGTTTGCGGGGTGATCTGTTGGAAGCGATCAATGTCAATGGCCATCAAGTTGATAATCTCTCCGACAGTTTTCTCACGACGTGCCGAATTCGAGAGACGGAGAGTCTTACGGTAGACGGCAGCGGTTAGGCATGCCTGGACCCGGGTGCCCACTCGATACATCAAATAAAAGTAATGAGAGAGAAGGATTGACGACATTTCAGCGGAGATGAACATTGTGAATGCCAAAAGGATAGCTTGCCATAGGGGTTGATTCAAGTGTTCCGTGAATCGAATGAGAGATCTTAGGAGGAGTGGATTGCAGAAGAGTAGAACGTCCGAGAGAAGTTTCACAAACATCTCCGCAAGAATGTCCCATTTGAACATGAGGAATAGTGACCAAATGATTGATGGAATGCGTTTTTCTTCCGATGATGGGAGTGTTGGGTCCGATCCTCCGTCATCACCATCGTCGTCGTTGAGAAGTGGAGAGTATTCTCCGCATGATTTTAACTTCTTCTGTTGCTGATGGTCGTCTTGCATTTTTTCGAGGTCTGAAAAAACGGAATATGTTTGTCGGTCTATTATTCTCTATGTCTGTCCCCATATCCCCATATCCAGATGTCCACCCTCCCACTCACCCTTCTGTCGTTTCGTCCACAATTTGTTCCACTTCGGCACCAAAACATTCGACGTGTCACCATCGTTCAACGAGTACAAATCCGATATCTCCAGTGGCTTCTGGACACCCAAACGACACAACGAAGTGAACCACCACATTGTGATGCGATTAAGATACGACGATGTCATCTCGGGACTCGGTTTTCTCGGCGCATTCAGGATCTTGTATCCAACGGGAGCGACGTCGGCATAGCAGTGAAGCCACGTCTCCAGAAGACAACATTCAAACCAGATGAACACGGCGACACATTTTGGATAGTCCTGCCATTCCCAGAATTCTTCGGAGGAAAAGATGTTATGGATCCAGTAGAGAACCTTTGGGATGGCAGAGAGGGTGAACATGATCCAAGAGATGAAAAGGCATCCAGATTTCACTATTCCATAGTTCCGACAAGAAACAATCAGGGTAGTGAGCGTGATCTAAAAAAAGTCTTATACTGAAAGGGCACCCCAAACTCGAAAACCAACCATTGCCACACACTGAACCATCGGATAGACAAAGTCCACAGGTGGCGGTGTCCCAACGAATATCATCTCATAAATGACAATGAGGAACAGGGTCAACGAGTCGGCCACTAGGATCGAGGAGAGCCCAATTTTCAACTGAAGACGTCGCGTCCATGGAATGGGATTCGGACGGGTGTAGAACGTCTGAGCGACGAGAATCGGGGCGAGAATGAAGAGGATGATGGTGGGAAACCAGACGTGTGTCGTGTGTTGGTAACACTTGCTCAGTATTGGTATTGTCGACACTTCCCATATTCCCGGGTCCTGAAATGAAATGAGGGTTGGGGGCGAAGAATTGTGAGGATTGGGGGGGGGGGTGGGGTCTGTGTGGAAATTGGTGATGAAAGGAGGCGCGTCCATCGTGACGTCAGTAGCGAGGAGTGCAAAAGCCGTACCGTAGGAATAAGACGAAATAGCGACTAGCGAAGCGACAGAGAGAATAATTCCAGATACATTTTTTGAGGGATAGGATAATTTTTAATTTTTTCTGGGGAATTTTTTTCGGTTGACACAAAAAAAGCTTCAAAATATCCTGAAAATATTTTCGAAAAAAAAAAACACATTTTGAAGCGTTTTTTGCTGCTATATTAATCAAAAAACTCCTCAGGAAAAATTACGCGGAAAACTGATAGGCTAGCGGGTGATTGTAAGTGATAAAATAATTTATTTGGGTTTGGCCTAAATTTTATGATAGCAAGTAAAGCGACTGATAAGACGCATAATTCTAGCTCGTGATTGATTCCTAACAATTTGGCGGATAAAATATTATTTAATAAGAATAAGAAAGTGGAAAAACGATGGTGTTGTGTGAAAAACATAAACTGAATTGCAACAAGTTTCGAGAAGTACGCGTTGCATTGCAGAGACGTGCCTCGGTGGAGCGCGTTTGCCGCTTCTTGTAGAGAATCCGGCGCGACGTTTGAATGGGGTTTTCGTAAAATGGAAATTAGCGGAGTTAATGTCGTATTTAGCTGGGTCCGGATGTCATATGACCGTTTGAGTTTCTCTCTCTCTCCCGCTTTTTCTTCTCAAAAAAGACGACTTACCCAATAGCGTTCACCGCAAAACGCGTCGATTCCCTCCAACAACGTCGCCTCCGCCGCCGACGCTGCTTGATTATGCATTAGTAGTAGTCGAGAAAATAATATACTTCTGATTAGGAATATTATGGTGGTGAATACCTGAAATGAATCAGACCTCATAAGAGTTGAAAGCACAAAAATAGAAAAGAAATGCGAAGAAAAGCGAAAAAAGTTGAGCGAAAACCGATAAATACGAGCGGAAATGAGTAGAAAAAGCAAAAAATGAGCGGGAGAACCACTCGAATCGATAAATGAGAAAAGGCAAAAGAAGGAGATCCCATTTCGACAAAAATTGGCTGGCCGGTAGATCAAACGGGAGACTTGCGCCGCATGCAGAGAGTGCATTGATGGGTGATACGCATTTCAGTTTGTAGATCAAATTGCGGTGAGATTTCAAAAACGTTGAGGGGTAGGTCAAAAATTATTTTTTGTTTTTGGAAAACCTAAAATTGAAATTTTTGAAATATAAAAGCGGGTCTGGGTAGTTTTTTTTTTTCCTTTTTTGTTGAAAAATAAACCAATTTTCGTTTTGGAGGAAAGTGAGTTAAAGAGTTCTGAAAATGTATTTACAGACATACAGACATCCGCATTTCCGGAAATCTGAACACAAACATCCGGAATTACAGAAAAACGAAAAAGTAACCGGTTAACCCTAAAATATCTAGAAAACAAGTTTGGAGTGGTCAAGTTTGTTCCATTTTTTCAATAATCACACCTGTGACCTCAATAGTACAAAAACGGTGAAGATTACTGTAGGATCACGGTAGTTAAGATATTCGAAAACTCCGCAGACAAACTCTAGATATATGAATCTCCAGAACATTCTGTCTTTTTCCAGAAACTTCTAGAAAGTTCCAGAAACGTCGAAACATTTAATGATTACGGCGGGAGTTCAAATTTTGAAAAATTTGGGGGAATCCAAGTTTTCAAAGTGTATCAACTTCAGAAGAAGAGTTGTCAAAAAGTTTTCAACTGGAAAAAAAAGTTTAATATGTATTGATGGAACTTTTTCTAGTCGACCAAATCCTCAAACTCTCAAAAACAAGCGTGTTATGGTGCTTTGAACATCCGATACGGGTGGCCTCGGTGACCGAAGTCTCGGGCAGCAACTTTACGGGCTAACCAATCAATGAAAATCTTTGTTAACATTTCGTGAAAATGTTTCGATCGAATAATGAAATGAAGATTACGTTGAAGATTCAAAAACAGTCTTCAGAAGCTATGAAGAAAAATTTATTCAGATTGCTGTCGTGAATCGTATTTTGATGATAAATTACTTGAAAATAAGCATCAATACGAAACATTCAATGAAATCCAACGTAAACTTTTCAAAACTTAATACAATGATCATGCCAAACATACATCACTAAGAAAGATTCACTAGTGATACGAATCGTTGCTTTGGTCCCATCACTCCTATAAATATCCATCCCACCACGAATAGCATGTTTCATATGTATATGGAATCTTTCCATAGTATCCTGCATTTTGTGGTACTCGATATCCTTCATAATGACATCTTGAACCGAAGAATAACAAGGTCACTTCGATTTCGAATGCTCAATCACCGGTTGCAGTTCCGCAACAATCTCAGGCACGCTGGACCGGTGTGCAGAACCCGCCTTGCAACACAAAACAGAAGACTGATCCGCCGGATAATCAGAGCTTGCTCAATTTGATGTTGAGCCATCTATCGGCTCAGGCTGCGAAATCAGGAAGCTCGATGGTGGCCCGTGGGATGGAGAATCCAGTCATGCCGGATATATAGGCACGTGGCCAATCTGGAACTCCCCCAGCCCTTCGACTAGTTTCAGTTACCCTTCCTGCCAGAACTGGAGTGGTGCCAGAGCCCGTGGAGCCAGAAATCGAAATGGGAGTGGACCCGACAGTAATCCAACCAGCAGTCAGAATTGAGTCGGCTCCCCAGGCGTTCTCCCTGAGCTCGGGATCCGAAAATGCTTCAGTTCCAGCTCCACAACAACTCAGAATCATCGAAGCCGAGATAGACTCCGATATTAAAATCCTCGATCATGAGAAACCTCTAGCCCAAGATCCAGCTCCACCTCAACCTGTCCCAAGCATGTCAGAATATGAAGCCAGACGGCTCCAGGAGCTTTTCACCAAGCTCAATCTTTTTTAACCTTTGCCTTCAATTTTTTTTTAACCCTTTTCTCAACCACTGTGATAAGGAACTGCTCACTTGTCGGAACCTTAGGCGACATCGATGCGATGTACCAAGGCTCCCAACCGACAATCCTGTATTTGGACCGGGGAACAACCGGAGGAAGGGGAAGCCACGAACTACTTACGACATAGGATGACAGAGACAATGGTCAAACCTGGGTGATGCATTTCAGTTGACAAGATTCTTTACCACTAAACTATTAGAGCATTGCATAGCATAGCGTGAAAAGTTAGTTAAAAAACCTGGCCACTGTAGCTGAAAAACTTTAATGAGTGTTTTGCATGGGGTGCAATGAACCTAGTATAATGAAAGTTGTTCTTATGGGTAAGAAGAAGATCGCATGCTTGTATAGCGATGACAGGTCGTTCGAGGGCAAAGAAAAAACGAACAATTAGAGGTTTGAAGTGATTAGATAAAACTTACAGAGGTTTCGACAATAGAACAATGAGAAAAATGAGTTAAATATAAGTTACAGATTATTTCGGATTCGTTTTAATCGAAAGCGATTGAGACAATTTGGTATGTGGGCATAAGGCGGCGGAGAGTGAAGATCATTCTCTAAAATGAAGTTTTCACAAGTTTTGTCGAAACGTCTTTTTAAAAAATTGCAAAAAATCGTTTTCAAAATGTCGCGGAACCAATTTTATTGGCGCTTTAACAGATAAAGCACCACGACAAGGATAAAATCATTGTTTATGTTGTAGTATGCTTTGATTTGGAGCATCGGTTTGGAGAATTTTGGTGCTAAAAATAATCCAGAACGTGAGCTGTGTGGGTACATTCTTGATTGCTTGGTAGCGTGCAAACAGAAATGAGTGATTGTGAAAACATGGATTGTTCAGATTACCGAGCAGTTGAAGACGTCGACGACAAAGAACACTAAAACAGTGTCACTGAATAAATCAACTCACTACTGTGTTACTTACAATGTTAGACGAAAGAAGCTTCCAGAAAATTTCGTCAAGCCGTTTAAGCATGTTCCAATTGATATGGATCATGATAATGTAATAGTGGATATTGAGATGGCTATAAAAAACAGACACGATGAATACGGGAAGTCTTGTCAACAGCATGCGGCATCAAAAGCACAAATTTGAGAATAATCGGTTCAGTGTTTGTAGAGAAAAAATCATTAGAATTCACTGAAAATACGAAATGTTTTAAAGTGTGCAAGCGCTGCATGGCAACGCCTCTCCCCTTTTTTAGCTACAGTAGCCAGATTTTTAAATAACTTTTCACGCTATGCTATGCAATGCGCTAATAGTGCATCACCCAGGTTTGACCATTGTCTCTGTCATCCGATGTCGTAAGTAGTTCGTGACTTCCCCTTCCTCCGGTTGTTCCCCGGTTCAAATACAGGATTGTCGGTTGGGAGCCTTGGCAAATCGCATCGATGTCGTCTAAGACAAGTGGGCAGTTCCTTATCACAGTGGCTGAGAAAAGGGTTAAAACGAGACGTTGAAGTTCTGGTGAATGGATTTGAGGCAGACAGCCACTGTCGCTGTTCGAAACTAGACTTCTAATGAGAAAGACCAAAAGAACACTGGCGTGGTAAAGCACATATTTAAATTTTGAGAAGGTTAGCAATGAAGCATGTTCATTTTAACTGTAATGAGCCTGCGTGTGTTTTTTCTACTTTATGAAGTTATACTGTTGAAGTAGTCAGGATATCATTCAATTGTGAAACCTATGAATCCCATAACCCCCATGACCCCAAATATGTTTTCTCTATACCCTTGTTGGAAGTCCTATCAGAGAGACTGTTTTAACAGTCTCTGTGATAGGACTTCCAACAAGGGAATCCTAACTACCTTAAAAGGTAGTTAGGATTCCACTTCAATGTGGAATGTAAGACCTTTTTTGTTTTCTTCACTGATCAGAAGTTCGAAAATCTTCTTCCTCTCTGTATCCATTGGATGTATGACATGAGACTGTAGATGACCCCTGACAGATGGCGGTTAATCCCTTTCCTTAGAAGAACAAAGGCAGAAGGAGGCCTCTGGCTGTCATGAACAGAGAGATAAGATCTATCTTCAAGAAATCTTTTTTTTGAAGAGAACATGAATGAAAAGCGTCTGGACTTTTTGGGACGGTCAAGAAGTGGAGGTGATGGGAAGAAAATGATCAGGAAGTTGATTACAGAAAAAGAAAATTTGCATCGTGATAGCATGCAAAACGAGTAGCGAAACGAGAGAATGATGTGAATCGGCTATTGTGTGAAACTTTTTTTTTCGATCGGGCGGAGACTTGCTGCACATTAGTGTTCACGAAGGGCCATTTTCATTACAGACAATGGGAGCGACAGTGGAGTTACTTCCGTTTTCTTGCTAAAAGCTGAAAGCGATATCATATAAGGGCGGAAAGCATAA
>GL380018.1:78452-108135 GCA_000143925.2 Caenorhabditis brenneri
TCTGTTTTCCTTTAGGATGGACACTTTCTGGATATGCATGTGATCCGGTTGGAGTGGATTAGAAAAAGATCGTCATCATAAAAGACGTAAATCACACTCTGAATTTGTCCGCAAAGTACAATTTAGTAAGAGCAAGTGGTGGCCAAAAAAAGAGAGTCCTTGATAGTGAGTGAGTTGAATGAAGATCAAACCAAAAAAAACAGCTGCTCCGAGAGCAATCTTAAGGTTATCCTCGTATATTTTGTGCGATCCACAAATATACCACTGGCAGCGGCTCCAAAAACACCACCGACAATCATCAAAGTAGAACAAACTCCAGAAAAGAAGTCAGTGTATCCGGGTGGGCAAAAAAGTTTGATCATAACTGTGTAAAAGCAGTTGAACATTCCGATTCCTCCTCTCATAACCATAAAAAAATTTCAATCCTGACACGAAAGCCATTTGTGGCTTGCTGGCACTGAAGATCGGTAGGATTTTAGCTCACTTTTCTTTTCTCCAAACTGAAATGAGTAATATGATTCCAAATCTTCACAGGTGTTGATTTACCGTATCAATAAGCATAGCTGGAAAAGCGAGAAGACACATCCGCAAATGATAAGCCAGATGATGTGATCCGGAGATTTGACAATTGTTGAACCGATCAAATCGGACATAAGGACTCCAAACGGGTTAGATATGACTCTGATAGTGGTGGCAATGGCTTGAGTGTCCGGGAACCAGGATCCGGCAACCTCAACCAAGTTCATAGTTAATATTGAATGAAACTCCGTTAACAACTCACCTTTGTTGACAAGAATATGATGGAATAATATGCGACAGTAAAAGTACCCTGTCCCGTCATATGAATGGGAAAGCGTAATTCCTGTTGAATGAAAACCAAAGAAGAGATCACTTGGATAACAGCTCCCATTCCATTGGTCTATCCGGCAATCAGAATCGCAGTGCGGAGTCCCCATTCACAACCAGCTCACATGGCAAACAAATGAACGGAAATCGTGCATAGCATATAGATCAAGAACAACCTGCAAAATGGGATGTTTGTCAAAAACGAAATGAGTTCGCCAAAAGCAAGGAAACGGGTCCGTTACAAATAGAACGTTGTGGTTGACAAACTATATGTGATGATACTGCGCTTTTTATGCAATATTTCCACCGTGTATGCCATGTATCTCAGGTGAGATGAGTAATACTTCCGAAAGTACACTTTCAACTAGTTTTGTTCATGTGACTCACCAAGCAGCACTGCTCTTTCCGTAGAAGACGTTGACAGACGGATGACGATGAGATCCTCCATTTTTCCGGTTTCAATTCTTTAAGTTTGACCGATTCTTTGAACTACACAAGCTGCTCCCTCCCGTATTATGCTCCCGTATTCCTTTTCCTCAATTCAGGACTGATTGCTTTAATAGGAAGACGGGCTTCTTTCAGAACAATCTCCCTTTTTTGGTCTTCCGATTTAATCACAGTTTGGCCATTGCCATTGGAAGAGGACGCACTTTTTGTTGGTGTTCCAGTGATATCGGCCTGAAAGTCAAATTAGTGAATTATGAATGTGTTACATTAGACTTGCCTTTGAAGTTTTAGTCGATTCGGACGTGTCATTATGTCCAGTCACCACCTGAGGCTGCTCGAAAGACGTTCGATCGCTAGGTTTGTTTTCACAAGTAGTGGAAGAAGTGTCGTCAATTGTGCTGGAAGTGTCCGTAGATTCAGTAGTATCAGCAGTAGAATTGGACGTGTCCAGTCGGCATGGAAATGAATTAGTTGATGATGCTCTCGCACTTTTTTCTCTCATCCCAGGAACTTGCAAAATAGAACATGGAGTTTCGCTGTTTAGCTCGTCACGGAACAATGATTATGTAGCTGTTGAAAGCGGGGCAGTGAAACTTTCCATATCAAACTCATTTTGGAAATCTTTTTCTGCGAGAGTCGTCACGTCGTCGTTGGCTGGGGTCAATTCTTTTATCTCAACAAGACTTGTGTTCGCCAAAAACGCTTTGATTCAAATTATTGCAGCTCCAATTTCGTCTGGTCTGGATTGACTGATTTGAAGTGGAGCTTTATTCCCATTCGCAGCTTTTTTGGAAGTTATGCATTTGCTTTGAACGAATGAACAATAATCATCAGCAGTCTGGGATGTGTTATCGAAATTCTCAATCACAACAGTTCCCGGATCCGTTCTGCCAACAGAAGACGATGATGTGTTCGGTTTCTCTGTTGATTCATCGCTTTGCAGCATCCGAGAGATTGTTGGCTTCTGGATCGTTATGGGTAAGCATTTCAAATGGTTTCTTGACTAATTCCGTCAAACCAAATTTCACATAACACGTCATAAAGTGGATGTAATTTTGGTAAACAGTGCAATCTTATAGTTCCAGTATCTTTCAATACTTTGCTTGGTTTTGTCATCATCGATCATATTTGGACGGTAGGGAACTTCTGTGGTGCCAAATCCTCTGGGTGGTGCTTTGGATTCACTGGGAGAAGTATTACTTGCATCCTTTGCGTCCTTCCAGATGATACGATTCTTTGGAACATAACTTCCCGGCATGGTCAGTTTCTTCGAAGCAAAATACGTTCGCAACCGATTTTCAGCTCTGACATGATCTCGATTGCCAGCAGGACTGATTGCTTCAATAGTGAGATGAGCTTCTTCCAAAACACTCTCCATTTTTTGGAATCCCGATTTGATCACAGTTGGGGAATTGCCATTGGAAGAGGACGCACTTTTTGTTGGTGTTTCAGTGATATCGGCCTGAAAATCAAATTAGTGAAACATGAATGTGTTACGTTAGACTTGCCTTTGAAGTTTTAGTCGATTCGGACGTGTCATCATGCCCAGTCACCACTTGAGGCTGCTCGGAAGACGTTTGATTGTTAGGTTTGTTTTCACAAGTGGAGGAAGAAGTGCCGTCAATTGTGCTGGAAAAGCACGTAGATTGTTAATTCCCGTTCAGTTCATCTAAATTCGTCCATTTTACTCACCAGGCAGCACTTTTCTCTCCGTAGAAGACGTTGACATAGTTTCAAGACAATGCATACTCGATCCATGACATAGGTGATACGAAGAGGAACGGTGAGCCAGACGATCCATCTTTGTCTGTAGACGCGAAGTTGAATTTGATTGCCGACTTCTTGGTCAGTTTTGTTTGTGTCAGCTTCTCCATTTTCGTTCATCGGCTGTAGACAAATGTCTTCTTGATCAGTACTGATTGCACCATTTTTGAGGCCCATTGCGATTCGTGGTGTTACCCTGAACAAAAAAAATTGAATTTTGTATAAACGTTTTTGACGTTTCCAGACGGTGCATACTTAATCCATGACATAGCTGTTACGGAGAGGAACGGTGAGCAAGACGATCCATCTTTGTCTGTAGACGCGAAGTTGAATTTCATCGCCGGGCTCTTTGTCAGCTTCATTCGTGTTAGCTTCTCCATCTTTGTTCATCGGCTGTAGACGAGTGTCTACTTGATCAGTACTGAGTGCACCATCTTTGGCGCCCATTTTAATTTGTGTGCTCAACTGATTCCAAAGAGTCCGGAGAGCTCACATGTCGTCGTGGTCCAAGGTGATGTACGGCATCTTCCCGTCTGGCTTCTTATTGTTTATAACGGCAAGCCTTCCGTGCTGAAAAAACACATTGGAATGACAGCAGAAATTGTTCTAAAAAATTGTACTCGGACTATATAAAAAGGCAGTCATTAAACTCTGTTCTCAAGATATTTCGGCTTGGTTTTCCTTAGACCGGCCAAAGTGTGTTTGTTCAATAGACTTGGGTTGGTTTGTTTGCAAGCTCAGCCGGTGATAAGAGTCTTCTCTCTTTGGCAGGCGATAATTTTCTAGGGTCCGAAACACTTCTTTGGCCGATGTTGTTTCCGATCTGTGGTATTTCGGCCGATCCTAATTTTTACGGCCGATCTTACAAAAACCAAGCAACCCACGCGGATTTAGGATTCTGCCCTAATAACAAAATGATTTTGCCAAAACTAGGGAAACGGGTCCATTACAGATGAAACGTTTTGGTAGACAAACTAAATATGATGATATTGCACTTTTAATGCAATATTTTCACAGTGTATAACATGTCTCCCAGTTGAGATGGGTTGTATTTTCGAAAGTACGCTTTCAACTAAGTTCGTCCATGTTACTCACCAGGCAGCACTGCCCTCTCCTTAAAAGTTGTTGACATAGTTTCCAGACGGTGCATACCCGATCCATGACATAATGTGGTGTTGTTAAAAAGAGCCACAGTGAACAAAACGATCCATCTTTGTCTGTAGACGCTGAGTTGATTTTGACCGCCGGCCTTTCCGTCAACTTCGTTCGTGTCAGCTTCTCCATTTTTGTTTATCGGGAATGTCTGTTTGATCAGCACACCATCTTTGGCGCCTATTTCAATTTTTGCTGTTACCCTGAACAGAAAGAAATTGAAGGTTGTATAAACGTTTTTTACAGGCAACGAGTTTGAAGTTTTTCTCATATTTTTTGGCCGCGAGGAGAATTCAGTCAGTGAAAAATAGATGGAAAAATGGTAAGGTATTTCTGAGCAGCAAGAATCACACAGAAAAATGATAAACATTTGAAAAAAAGCGAATTGGATCGCAAAAAAAGGGCGACATTGTGCGTTCAGGAGGAAGGGGTCCTCTGGCTGTTGTTTTCAACGAAAAACGGGCCAATGACATAAAGACGTCATGAACGAAAGGAGACGCTTTTCTCGTGTAACTGTTTGCCCACTCAGCGCGCAGGGGGGGAGGTGGACAAACAGTGTACGGTAGAAGTCCTACAACCTATTGGTAAAGTGTGCTAGCACTAGGTAAACATAGTTTTCAAATACAACCAGCGTTTCTGATTGATTCAACCATTCTATGATTTTAGTGTTGCGCAGATTATCGATTTTTCGGCAGTTTGGCTTTTTATCTAATGCATCGATAGTACTCACCTGTTTGCGTTTCCTCAAAAAGCGGGTACCCAAGCGTCTGAGAAATCCTGCCTTTCTGTTTCAGGGCTTGCTGATGAACTGCTATCACCAGACATTGAACTTGATGAACGGTCGGTCGGCGATCTCACCACTGACATCGGACCAGTCTTAATTTTTAGTGGAGAAAAAGCTGTCGATTGCATCGAACACTTCGGAAGAGTATTCGAACCAGAGACGTGGTTTCAACGGAGATTGTGTCTGAAATCCTTTCGTTGTTTGAACTAAAAGTAATCATTAAGTTTTACGTACCTTCTCTTTTTCATCATACTCTCTACCTTGCTGCGAGAGTATCTTATGTGAAAACATATCCGTCTGAGTGGCTGCTACTTTCAAGCTTCAGATTGTCGGGAGAAGGATTCTCGACGTTGCCTGTTCTATTCCCAATCACTGAATCATGCTCAACAGTAGCAGATATTGTGTCAAGTGAGCTTTGATCAATGCTCTTCGGCAAAGTTTCCTCCTGAAAATCAAAAGTTGGATAAATGAACTGGAAAGTGAAAACTAACCGAAACCGAGATGACTTCCTGTTTGTCAAGCTTGAATAAATCAGCATACCGTTCCAGCTTAAAAGAGCTCGGTTTGACACCATATCAAGCTCATTTCGGAAGTCTTTTTCCGCAAGCGTCTCACGTTGTCGTTGACTAGGGCCAATTCTTTCATCTCGACAAAACTATTGTTTGCCAGAAATGCTTTGATTCGAATCATTGCAGCTCCAATTTCCTCTGGTCTGGGTTGACTGATTTGAAATGGAGTTTTATCCCAATTTGCAGCTTCGTTGGAAGTTATGCATCCGCCTCGAACGAATGAACCAGAATCAGCAGCCATCTGGGATGTGTTATTGAAATCCTCAATCACAACGGCTTCCGGATCCGTTCTGCCAACAGAAGACGATGATGTGTTCGGTTTCTCTGTTGATTCATCACTTGCAGCATCCGAGAGATTGTTGGGTACTGGATCGTTATGGGTATCCGTCTCGAATGAATTCTTGCCAAATTCCGTCAAACCCAATTCCACATAATCGATCTCCGGTTTATTGCTTGGGATATCCTCTTCTTCGGGTAAACACTTCATAGAACTGTATGTAATTTTGGTGAAAAGTGCAATCCTATAGTTCCAGTATCTTTCAATACTTTGCTTGGTTTTGTCATCCTCGGTCAATTTTGGACGGTAAGGAACTTCTTTGGTGCCAAATCCTCTGGGTGGTGCTTTGGATTCACTGGGAGAAGTATTACTTGCATCCTTTGCGTCCTTCCAAATGATACGATTCTTTGGAACATAACTTCCTGGCATGGTCAATTTCTTCGAAGCGAAATACGTTCGCAATCGTTTTTCAGCTCTGACATGATCTCGCTTGCCAGCAGGACTGATTGCTTCAATAGGGAGACGGGCTTCTTCCAGACCACTCTCCATTGTTTGGACTCCCGATTTGATCACAGTTTGGCCATTGCCATTGTAAGAGGACGCAGATTTTGTTGGAGTTCCAGTGATATCGGCCTGAAAATCAAATTCATGAATTACAAATGCGTTATATTCGACTTGCCTTTGAAGTCTCGGTCGTTTCGAACATGACATTATGCCCAAGAAGCTGCTCGGAAGACGTTTGATTGTTAGATTTACTTTCACAAGTAGTGGAAGAAATGTGGTCAGTTGAGCTAGAAGTGTTCGTTGATTGTTGACTCTCGTTCAGTTCATCAGAGACTGTTCGCTTCTGGAAAAAAAAACGATTGAAAAGGTTGAAGTGGGGAAAACGTTATTTGAAAACATATTTTTTTTGTATTTTTTAAGAAAAAATCGAAGCGGCAGCAAAATGACAGAAAGGAGAGGACAAAAATAGGACAGTTGAAGGATATACTTATTGATGCGATGACTTGGAGGGAAGGGTCTTGAACTACATTGAATGCAAAATATGTTCACTCTATGCTCACCCAAAATCATCAAAAAAATAGAAGAAAAAAAGTTTAGCCCACGGGGGGACTCAAAGCCCCCATGCCCGGTTCCGGAGTCCAGTGCCTTATCCATTATTTTTGCAAAAGGTTTGTTGAAAAGTAGAAACTCTGCGTGAAAAAGCGTATATAAAGTTTGTTTCAAGAAGCTCATTCGAAAGTTTGAATACTTAAACCAAGAGATAGTTGACAATCGGATTTGAAATTATAACTGAATGAATCACAGAGGATGAGTTGGTGGAGAGTAGTCGGAAAGTTGGACTGGTGGTGAACAAAAAGAAGACGGTGACGATGACAAACTTGGTGGCTGGAAATCAGGAGGACCAGAGGTGTGAAATAAATGGCCACAAAATGGAGATGGTGGAGAGTTTTGTTTACCTGGGGAGTTGTGTGTCATTTGATCCCAGTAAACAAAATGAAATTCAGAGACGAATTAGCTCAGCATGGGGAGCGTTTACGAAACACCGAATGTTCCTAACGGATAGAAGAGCGCCACCACGACTGAAACAAAGAGTGTTTATAGTGTGTATCCTACCGTGCTTCTTATATGGATGTGAGACGTGGAGTCTGAAGGCTGAGGAGAGGAGGAAGTTGGAAGTGGCGCAGAGAAGAATGGAGAGAGCTATGCTCGGAATCAGCCGCCTGGACAAGGTCCGGAACGAGGAAATCGCACGAAGAACGAGGCTCCCAAGAATAACGAAAGTGGCGTGGAAACGAAAGGTCAATTGGGCGTGGAAGGTTGCCAACGCGGAAACTTCAAAGTGGTCACGTCAAATATCGGAATGGTGTCCTCTTGAATTCAAAAGAACACGCGGAAGACCAGTGCAAAGATGGGAGGACGAGATGAAACATGGGATCGAAGGAACCGGTGCCTCAGGTGTCACCTGGATGCGGAGGGCAAGATGCCCATTGGCGGAATGGAACAAACTCATGACTCCAGCGAAAAACGGAAATCTATAGAACTATTTATGATTCCATTTTCTGATATCTGGCTATAAATTTGATTTGATTTGAATCACAGAGGCCTTCCAAATTCCTAAAAATTTTGAAACACTACTGAAAATGAAAAGAAACAGCTTACAAGGGAGGTAACTTACCTCGTCCTTTCAGAATTTTCTATAAATTTGCAGATGAACTATATTTGACCCCCTTTGAACAAAAATCATAGTGCGAAGCGCCAAGAATGCCGAAAAAAAATTTCGATATTTTTTGTCAAATTCTTTTCGAAAAATTTTTTCGATTTTTTTATTTGTTGTTTTTCTAGGTCAGCATGACCTCAAATTGATGATATCATCAAATGATGCCGCATTCCAGGCAGTTTACCTTCATTTTTTGCCAGTTTTCCGAAAATTCGACGAGAAATGAAAAATTGGATTTTCCGAAAAATCCGTAATTTCGGACTTTAAAATGATTTTTGATACGTGAAAATTGGTGAAAGGCCATTTCTTACTCCCCTGATGACACCCTGTAAGTTTGGAGAAGTTCTGAAAAAAGTTGAAAATTTCGAGGTTTCGGACTCACCAACAGGGGGGACCAAGCACTGCAAAAATTTTCAAAAAATTTTCGAAAAAAAAATTTCTTCAGAAATGATCAGAAATGGTTCCTACATGTCTGGATGTATCAAATTTCATTTAGCGACGCTCGGAATAGACTGCAAGGCTCAAAAATGCATCATTTTTGAGCTGATTTAGTACTGGAAAATCACAAAAATCAAATTTTACCCACTTTTTTGGAATTCTTGGCCTTTCTCGTTATGATTTTTGTTTTCAGGGGGTCAATTATAGCCTGCAAATTTTCAGAAAATTCTGAAGGGACGAGTAAAGTGGCTTCCCTTGTTAGACACTCTTTGATTGATTGAAGTTGGATGAACGAAACACCCCACAAAGAGGGAAACATTATTGCGGACACATGGAAAAAAAATAAAAAATCCGAAACTGGGTAGAATCAAGGAAAAAGGTAGGAGGCTGAGAAACGTTGTAAGATAGTAGATATAAATAAGGTAAAATAGAGTAAAAAGGAATATGGAAAAGGCTCACAAGAGTCAATATTCATAGACAATAGCAAAACAATATTGTTTGCAGACAGCGTGCAGGAGAAGAGAGAGGAGGGGAGACAGACATTCGGTCTTGTAGGCCACCGAGAAAGGAAGGGGAGAGAAGAGAGGAAGAGCGGCCTTTCTTTGTCCTGTCCACCTGTCTTGTCGACGTCATCAATTCACACTCACGTGAAACTGCGTTTGAGGTCAACCTGATTTTAGTTTTGGGTTCCAGTTTCTTAGCTTTTTTTTTTGAATTTTATTTCTTCTCTTATTGATAATAATAATAATTTATTGAATGTAGAGCGAAGCCACTAACACAATTCAAAAAACAGTAGAGAGAAACGTTAAAATTTTTTGGAGTTAAGAACAAGGTATTTGCTAAGGTTAACTTTTTTGAGATATTTTCGAAAAGTAACAGAGGAGGGTTTAGCAGGAAGTGTGGAGGGGGTAAAGAGTTCCAAACATTCAAAATGTAAAGAATTGGGAGGAAATTTTGGAGGAAAATTTGAAAGACGAGCGAATATATATTGATGTCTCCGAAGAGAAAAGAAGTTTGGAAAAGTTATAAAAAGTGTTGCCCCTAACATGTAAGGTTAATTTTTTTTAAACAGCGAAATATAAAAGTTTTAAGGACAGATTCTAAATTTTTATGATGAGATCCTTAGTGGGGGGGGGGGGGAGAAAATAACTAAACCATATTCTAATAGGGGCCTAATGTAAATTGTGAAACATTCAATGCATGTTTCGAAACTGGCATGGCGGACCACATTGAAGAAAATATTGCCCCTTTGATGGGCTCTCCTGAAGACAGTGTTGACGTTATAAGAAAAAGACAAGTCTTCCGGAAAGATAACGCCCAAATCTCGAATTTTGAGTGTTTGAGGAACGATTGCATCACCTATGGTGATTTCATGGTTTGTGAGTTTAGCGCGTTTAGAAGGAAGAATGGTTAGAATTTCACACTTGTTAGGGGCAACAGACATTCGCCAAAGTTCACACTAATCAGAAATGACATCAAGATTGCTTTGAATGTCAGCCTCGTCGATTGAAAACAGTTTCAAATCATCAGCATAAAGAAGATAATTTGATTTGAAAATGTCGCCAATGTCGTTGATGAATAGGAGGAAAAATAGGGTGACCCAGAAGGAACCTTGAGGCACCCCGGAAAGGACTAGTGCTACCTCAGATAGTGCTCTATCAATACAATTTTTTGTGTGCAGTTTGTTAGAAAGTTAGCAAGCCAGCGAAGTAGGGAGCCATGAATACCGTAATTGGAATGTTTGGTTTCAAGTATAGCGTGAGAGACTGTGTCGAAAGCTTTTTTAATATCGATGTATGAACTGTAAGTGGTATGTTTAGAGAGATGGTTAGATATCAGTTTGGCTTGATAGGACAATAGTTGACACTCACCTGGAATGTACCCGAAGTGTTAGGTCTATTTTCGTAAGTAATTATTTCTCTTTGTATTCTAGTGGGGTAAGGTCAATAGTAAAGAGTGGCTTTTGGAACGCCAATGGTGAACCATCGCCTTTTTGCTTTTTATTTCCTCCTTGCCGAGTAATCTTTTCAGCGGGGCAGACATACAACCGTCCTCGACGAGGAAAAAATGAAAAGTGGAGTATAGCATACTTTCAAAAAACGTATAGCATACTTCCACAAAATCATGACCAGATTACCATTCTCCGCCGTTAAGCACATTTTACCTCCCCACATTTGACCTCCCAACATTTGGCTGTTCAGAGTTCTTCAATTAAGGTGTTAGATGTTAGCGTTGTGTCGGTTGTTCGCACATGAACAGAAAGTTTTAGAAGAAACATTCACGAAAATCAGAACTCGAAGATTTTCAGCTTTATTGCAGTTTCAAATAATTTTGATTTTCCAATGAAACGGCAGAAAGTGATTATCTGGTCTTGATCTTTTGAAAATATATCACTTATTCTCATGTGCATTATTTGAATAGAAAACATTGAGAAAACTTTCTTGGTAACAGTGAAATTCGAATAACAGGGTCCGACCGAAGCTCACATAACTAACTATGACTTTTGAAGCAGGCGACCAACTTGCCTATTTAATACTTAGTCGATCTGTTTTTCGCACATTGTGTTTGTGCTCTGATCACAGCTAACCATGCCTTGCGATCTTTGTCATTGGTGCTCTAAAGGGTGACAAGTTGAATTACCTGTCGGATTGAGATTTCTTATCTCATTGAGTCGCTCTATCTCATCGGTAGTCTCCCGACCTACCATTCAGTGTCTCGTGGTATCCGCTCTCGTACAAATGTGGTCCATTGATTGAACCAAATGCTTCTCGCTTTGCTCTGTAAGTGTTATTCCAAAACCTCTTTTTTTGATCGACGCATGGGTTACTCGGACACTTCTATGGTCTTGATGAGATGTTTCCGAGCCGTATCGGTAAAGTCAAACTGGTTGGCGTAAATTTTCGGGCAGGTGATGACACCTGTGGTAGTTTTGATGTCTTTGAAAGCTCACGCCGCTCTCTTCCTCATATTTATCTCGGCTCCTCGACAATTCGCAACAAAACATTTTACACCCGCAAGATTCCGCAGCGAGACATTTCTCAGCCGCTTTTTCCGCGTTTTTCGGATGTCAATCTAAATTTTTTTTGCAAAAGTTTCTTTTTTTTGTATAAAACTGTGAAATATTGTCTAATTCCGTTACACAAATATTCAAAAAGCACGAAAAAAGTCTAACGTTAAAGTAAGTCTAAAGGGCTAATATTTATTGGTAAAACAATTTCAATGTTTCTGTTTATTGTATTGAGAAACTTTTTCCGAAGGATTTCTCCGATAAAAAACATGCTTCAAGAAGTGAGGTTTGTAATACTTTGAAAACGTTTTTTTCGTCCTTTTTAGGCATTTGTTTGACGAAATTGCACAACATTTTTCAGTTTATACCAGAAAAATCAACATATGCAATAAAAACCTGAGAAACGCGAAAAAAAACAGCTGCGAAATGTCTCGTTGCGAAGCGTCCCGGAGGTTTGTGTTCACACAGTTTCAATGAACGCCGTTCTTGGCGGTACCTAAAACTTCGGATATTCATATCTTCAAAAGTCTTCAGAAATTGTATGAAGCCTCACCTACTTGCTCAACGGAAAGCTTTCCAATCAGCTCCAATTGGAAAATCTTCATAGAACTGCTCATATTAGTTTCCTCTCAGTTGGTCCCGTCATCAAGCCACTTCCTAACGTCGATATTTCACTTTGAGATCCAGGCAGCCTATTCTCGAAGGAAACCCGGATGCATATGCTGTGGAGATTTGCTTTTGAGGCACGATAACTCAAAAATATGATTGTCTTTATTCATTGTTCAATTTCTGAAAATGTTAGCATGAATATTGTGTTTGAGGTTCAGGGAAATAGGCACATTAGTTAAAGCAAAACTTAATAGCTCACTTCATAACCCGGTAAAATCATTCAGAGTCCCAACGCCGCGTTCCGAAAAGTTTCCTTATAAAATGTTCGACAGTCGGAATTCTTTTTGAATTCGTCAACTAGGTTTTTGTCTGAAGTTTGTCGAAATGAGCTCCTTCCAAAAATTGTTCCATTGAGTTTCCTTTGTAGCATCCTGCAAAAATACAAAATTAATTAAAACATTCCACACCAAAAAAAGCAAGATCGCAGTTTCCAAAGAGCGTGTTTGCTGGAGAAGACAGACGACAGTGAACAGCACGCGGTGTTCTTTGGTGGCGTCAAAGAGACGAGTTGAAGGGGTCAAAGAAAGGCCTCTCTCACAGTGTTTTTGACGAATGCGAACAAGACGAGGTGGCGTGTGTGCGAGTCATTTAGCATGAAGAACAAGAACTCGACCCAGAATTTACTATCAATCAAAAAGAGTTGTGAAGGCATCAGAAAAAGAAGAAAAAACTTGTTTACAACAGTTTCTCGACAATCATCGCTATGGTTTCACGAAGAACCAATATGATCTAGGGAGTTCAAATACGGATCCTGTTCACTTATACATCAACACAGAGATTCCCATCACAGAGAAAGAGTTTACTGAAGCTCCAAGCTAAACTGAAGAAACAAATAAATCGTTTATTAAAGTCTGAGAGAATCGCAGAAGGCAATACGCCATCAGGCAGTATGCCATCGACTAATCCAATAGTCATCGTCAAGGAAAAGAAAGGATCTTTACGTTTATGTCTAGATTTTTGAAATCTCGATGAAGTCACCATTGCGGACATTTACACTTTGCCTCGAATTGATTCCATCATCGAGAAAGTCGGTCAAATGGAATTCTTCTCAAATCTCGACATGGCGAATGGTTATTTACAATGTATTTCCTTTTGTGGGTATTTCCTCGGTTTCTTGCAAAACTCATGCGCTATGATTTGACACTGCCGGCAAAAGTTTTCTAGAAAAACAGCGAAAGCACGAGAAAAAAACAATAAAGCACGGAAGAAACACAGCAAAAGGACTGTAAACACCACAACGTATTAATCAAGTTGAACTGAACGTAAAAACTAAATTTGAGCGGTATGTGACAAAAACATTGATTTGCATGCCAATCGAACAGGGTGATTCTTGATTATCAAGCACTAGAAAGTATAACCATCATCATTAGGTACCATAGATTCTATTGATAACAAAAAACGTCTACCAATTACTCTTTGTCGCGTGTATCTGAGTGACTGTCAACTACAAATAAATCTATTTAATTTACAAACAATTAAATCCAACACTAAATTCAGGAGAAGAAACGAGAGATTCAACTTATAATACAGAAAACATAAGGTCGATAAGAGAATTAAACGGGTCTCCCCCGGGTTCGGGCGTGCATCACACCTCTGGAAGCTGGGGAAACCTCCATATCTCAATCTCATCCTTTTCTTTCTTTTTTTGCTTATTTTCTTTCTGTCTTTAGTGCTCTTTTTTTCAAACCATTCGCATTTTCTCGTGTTTTAACAGTCTCTGTGATAGGACTTCCAACAAGGGAATCCTAACTACCTTAAAAGGTAGTTAGGATTCCACTTCAATGTGGAATGTAAGACCTTTTTTGTTTTCTTCACTGATCAGAAGTTCGAAAATCTTCTTCCTCTCTGTATCCATTGGATGTATGACATGAGACTGTAGATGACCCCTGACAGATGGTCGGTTAATCCCTTTCCTTAGAAGAACAAAGGCAGAAGGAGGCCTCTGGCTGTCATGAACAGAGAGATAAGATCTATCTTCAAGAAATCTTTTTTTGAAGAGAACATGAATGAAAAGCGTCTGGACTTTTTGGGACGGTCAAGAAGTGGTGGTGATGGGAAGAAAATGATCAGGAAGTTGATTACAGAAAAGAAAATTTGCATCGTGATAGCATGCAAAACGAGTAGTGAAACGAGAGAATGATGTGGAATCGGCTTATTGTTGTGAAACTTTTTTTTCGATCGGTCGGAGACTTGCTGCACAATAGTGTTTCACGGAAGGCCATTTCAATTACAGACAACGGGAGCGACAGTGGAAGTTACTTCCGCTTTCTGCGAAAAGCGGAAGCGAAATCAGAATAGGGCGGAAAGCAAAAACGGGAGCGGAAACAAAAGCCGGAGCGAAACTGACTCGAAATTGACAATTACTGTTGAGTGATTATATAAATTTGATATTCTGTTATGTTTTTCCAACTTTCGAAAAAAAAAGTTATTTGAAAAAAAAAACAGCATAAGCAAAACGTCATCAGAAAAAACCCACATATTTTGAAAAGAATCGGTGATTGAATTCTACAGCAGTGAACTGAAATTTTGTTGGAAAATGAAAAAGAAAGCGGCAGTAAAGTTGGAAAGAAAGTTTCTGTGCATTTTTGAAAATTCCTGTATTCGAATGAGAAATGAATCAGAAATCAAAAATGTTGACCATTACTATCTATAACTGTCTGGTATCCAGTTGGCAAGTTTCGGATGCTCTTTGTCCAGAACGTGGAGTTTTGTAAATCTAAGTAATCAGTCAACTATTTCTGTACATCATGGCGATTTTCGAAGTCAATTCCTCCAAGAGAGAGGATCACCGA
Source organism: Caenorhabditis brenneri (assembly GCA_000143925.2). NCBI lineage: Eukaryota > Metazoa > Nematoda > Chromadorea > Rhabditida > Rhabditidae > Caenorhabditis > Caenorhabditis brenneri. The sequence continues at coordinate 93,419 of GL380018.1, forward strand.
GTAGATAGTAATTGAAGAGAACATTATAAAAAGGGCTCTTATCCGTTTCCCGGGTATTTTTAACTTTTCCGGGACTGGAAAAAATAATACCCGGGACCTAAAAAAATACCCGGGACCAAAAAATAATACCCGGGACCTGAAAAAATATACGGGACCGGGTTTTTTTGAAAAAACGCCCTTTGGAAATACCCGGGACCATCAGAAATAACCGGGACCTAAAAATAACACCCGGGACCGAAAAAAATATATGGGACCGGATTTTATCAAACAAGTGGCCTTTGGAAATACCCGGGACCGTCAGAAATACCCGGGACCTGAAAAAACTTTTCCGGGACTGAAGAAATTTTTCCGCTAATCGAATTTTGACACCTGGGCCGTGTTTTTCCTAAGCCTGGTTCAGTAATGGTGTTTTACGCTTTGAAAGGGTGAATCAAGTGGCCCACTATCAGAAAAGGCTTAGGAAACACAACAAAAAAGCTTTTGAGAGCACAAAATCGAGTGGGATGAGTTTCGGAAAAAATTTTTTGGGTCCCGGAAAAGTTTTTCAGGTCCCGTATATTTCATCGGTCCCGGGTATTTCTGCCGGTCCCGGGTTTTTCCAAAAGGCATTTTTAAAATAAAATCTGGTCCCGCATATTTTTTTTGGTCCCGGGTATTATTTTTAGGTCCCGGGTATTTCTGATGGTCCCGGGTATTTCCAAAGGGCACCTGTTTAATAAAACCTGGTCCCGTATATTTTTTTTGGTCCCGGGTATTTTTTTTAGGTCCCGGGTATTTCTGATGGTCCCGGGTATTATTTTTTCTAGTCCCGGAAAAGTTAAAAATACCCGGGAAACGGATAAGAGCCATAAAAAGTATAAATAACGTGAGTAATGACAGTCCAGTTGGATCAGGCGAGCAAGGATTTGGTAGTTCTGGTTATAGACGGACAGGCATTCTCCTGGAGATAACGAATCCAATGCTTCTACAAGTGAGATTCAGCTTCATTTTCATTATTGGGAAGTAGTAGTAGTCGGTTTTCATAGTCTCAGCTCCGGACGAAGCATCTAGTAATGAACGGTTCGAATGGAACACTCAACAGCATACTTGTCCAAATCCGGGCCGGGTCGGGCCCAAATGGGATTTTTCATGGGCCCGGCTCGGCCCGGCCCGGTGGGCCCGGAGTCAGGAGAAGGGAAATTTTTTTTAAGTAAAAATTGATAAATTTTACACGGAAAAGAGAAATTTCGAATTTTTTCCAAATCCGGGCCCGATTTGGACAAGTATGCCCAACAGAGAGCAGTACTTTTATGGATGCAAATCTTGTTTGACGATGTCGGATGGTAGCTCATACAATTGAATTTGATGCTGGTGGTCATTATATTGAACACACTACTTATTAGAGGTAACCACATGATTGAGCCTGTGTAAATGACCAAGAAGAAAGAGTAGTTCGAAAAGTATCAGGTCGAACAGAAATAGTTGACTGATTATTTAGATTTACAAAATGCTGCGTTTTGGAGAGACGGCATTCGGAACTTGCCAACTAGATACCAAACAGTTGTAGATAGTAATGGTAAACATCTTTGATTTCTGATTCATTTCTCGTTCAAAAACAAGAAATTTCAAAAATGCACAGAAACTTTCTTTCCAGCTTGATAATATTGCCGAATACGTATACTGAAGCGAAACTCGGTTATTTGGCGGAGAAAAGATTTTAAAAAAGTGGTTTGAAGCTAGGCGGAAAACTCATCCGTTAGAAAAAATTGCAGTGACCAGCAATGCCTCGCCGATAGGAAGAGCTGGTAAAGCACTCGGTGCGGCAATAAAAAACCAGTTGTCACTGCACAGCTTGGAGAAAGAAGTGCTGACTTTAGTTGGCTTGAGCCCGCACTCGTCACGTGATAATTAATTTGGTTGCATTGTAGAGGCTCATAGTGAGTGTTTGGCGTGAAGAGTGCATGGGTTTCCCAGAAAAAAAATAGCAAAAAAAAGCGTAAGTAATTTGCAAGGTGCTAACCACTCTCTTCCGACAACAGAAACAGTGAGAGTGATCAGAGGAGCATAATCCAGTTCACACCTCATAAATTTGCTTTTGGCGTATTTTAAATAAACCACGCGATGTTATTCTGAAACGTTGATAGTATCTGTGTTTAATGAAGTGCAAACTGCTAACCATTTACCGATAAATCGAAATGGAAATTGAAAATAACAACACATTCAGTTGTCTGTTTTTTTTCTGCTCTCTTCAAAACCTCACTCATTTCTCTTTTTCTCTCTTTGAATAATTCATCCTCATTCTCCTGCCGAATTTCTTCTTTTTTTAATATATTGATAGGGCTCAATTGTTTCAGATATCAACTGAAATTCGAACCATGATTACTGGTAACTACTCTGGAACAATCATACAAAGGCACTGATTTTTGCAAAAGTTTCTCATGACAGATCAAAGCGAAAGAATGAAACAAAGTCTAACCAATGGGAATGGTACAAACTGTCTCGGGACATTCCAATACAAGTTTCCTATGACTGAAAACTTTGACGACACAAAACCCTCAAAAATTCATAGTCCTTCAGAACTGTTTTTATTCTACAAAGTGAAAAAGAAAGAAAAGGACTCGGTAAATTACAATCAGATCAATGGTTTACGGGTAACAATGAAAGCATCGACTTTCGAATGGTTATAAACATTATGCAGATAAGGAATGTAAACATTATGCAGATAAGGAATGTAAACATTATGCAGATAAGGAATGTAAACATTATGCAGATAAGGAATGTAAACATTATGCAGATAAGGAATGTAAACATTATGCAGATAAGGAATGTTGTAGAACGAGAAAGTAACCCTAGTAAGAAAAAGAATTAATCATAGTAGTGAAAATAAATACTTAGACAATAAACAATGAAATGCAATCTAAAGGGTTTTATCGGGAGTTTCGGTGAGTATAAGACACAAAGCATTGTTGGGGTGGAGCATAACTGGTGGATCGAATAAACTTGAAGCGGAGGGAATGGCACGGGTCAGACTATTTCGGACGAAGAATTGCGAGAGCTAGTCGTTGTAGATCGCCTCAAGTTCCTTGAATAGCGGGGTCTCCACGAAACTGGAATAAGATTGATGTTGGAGGAAACATTAGTTCAATTTACCTTTTGTGAGACTGTTTCAGTTGCTCAGTAGTCACTGCAACGACTTTGACGAACGTTCTTGGTGGTGGCTTGTCTCGGTGACTCAGTTCTTTTACTTCGTTTCGCAATTGGGGATCAACTGGCACCTTCAAATTGTGCGCATTATGTCAGTTCATTTTGTTTTCTGGATTTACCTGTTTGCGAGTACCATCATAGATGTAACGATTGTAGATGATCCGCGCTTGCCACCACCTCTCTTTCACGTTTCTCTCCTTTTGATATGCGATTGCTTCCTTGTGAAGAGAAAGATAGTGACAGAATCCAGTATCATACAAATACTGTTGGTAGATAGTGTTGAATACTGAAAATAATATTTTAGAAAACAGACTGTCATTAAAACAAACTTACGCTCGCTTTCGAGGCCATTCGAGAAACTCTTTCTCCAGGAAGCGACAGTTTCTTTTGATGGCATATCGAAGTGGCTGCCGTTGAGAGCATGATTGCGGAGAAATCTTTCGAACCTCCCCTCCATTTCACTGAAAAGAATAAGATTGAATTAGATACCAAATTGCTGCTCGCATGTTCGCAGAACTTCATTGTATCTCTTGCCAAACAGCGCGAGAAAAACTGAAATGCTTCTAAACCGTCTGATTTTAAACGCTAACTACAGTCACTCTTTCATACCATTACAAGTAATGAATTCGTTGAAGTGTGATTCGCTGAGTGATTAATTTAGTAAATGTTTTTGGGCTGAATCTTACAAAGGGTTCTATTTTAGCAAGCCTCCGGGAAGTTGTATTTGCAGGCGGGTACATTTTAGCCCCCTGAAACCAAAATGCATAACGGGAAGGAACACAGATACCGAAAATTGAGGTAAAATTCAGTTTTCCCTGTTTTTCAATTTTCCCTGTCTTCTAACCAAAATTGTTTGTTTTCAGGAGCCCAGATTATTGTTTTGGCCAATTTCCAGAAAGTTCCCGCAGGTTTTCTAGAGTAAAGCCCATTGTCAAGCCTTATAAAACTACTTTTGGGATAACATACCTTTGACGCGTCGGCATTGCGTGCTCTGACAGTGCACCGGCTTGTAAAAATCCGGCAATCCGATCCCTTTCAGCCTTGGCTTTTGCTTGTGCCATGATGGTCTGCAAAAAAAGTTTTGTTCGAACGGGTTATACAAAAAAAAATAAATAAAATGGAAGCAAAGCAAGAAACAGATAAGAGTCGGAGTAAAAACCGCACAAAACTGAATAAGGCAAGAAAAATAATTTGAACAAAATGTTTATTAATCTTTTTGTTCCGAAGAAGAAAAAATGAAAAATAAAAGCAAATCTGGTGGAAAGGTTTTCATCATGAAGACGTGAATCACACTCTGGAGTACAATTAGTCCCAGCAAAATACACCTCCGACAATCATCAAAACAGCACGAACTCCGGAAAATGGACCAGTGTATCCGGATGGGCAAAAAAGTTCGATAATGTGTAAAGGCAGTTGAACATTCCAATTCCTTTCCCATTACAATCAATAATAAAATATGTTGTTCGGATGAAAAGCAGGACTTCATTCCTGACACGAAATCCATTTGTGGCCTGCGGCCACTGAAGGTTGGTGGGGCTCACTCATCTTCACTCCGAACTGAAATAATAAATATGATTTCGAAATTACTCACTTGACAATAGCTAGACTGATCAAATTGGCAACAAGGATTCCAAGCGGGTTAGACATGACTCCGATAGTGGTTGAGATGAGACGTTGAGTGTCTGGGAACCAGGATCCGGCAACCTCAATCAAGCTCATAGTTAATATTGAACGAAACTGTGTAAAACTCACTTTTGTTGGCAAGAACAAGATGAAAGGATATGCGTCTGCAGCAATACACTGTCCCATCATGGAAATTTGGAAGGGCAAATCATTTGGATGACATCCATAAAATAGATCACTCGGATAAAAGCTCCTATTCCATTGGTCTATCCGGCAATCAACATTTTAGTGCAGAGTTCCCATTCACGACAAGCGCACACGACAAGCGAACCAAATGGAATCTTGCTCAGCATGTAGATCATGGACAACCTGCAAAAAGGGGCCTTCGTCAAAAAAGAATGTTTCAAAGCCCACGTGAATTCAGAATTCGGCCCAAATAACGGAATGGGTTCACCGAAAGTAGGAAAACGGGTCCATTACGGATGAAACGTTCTGGGGAAACTATATGTGATGATACTGCCCTTTGTATGCAATATTTCCACGGTGTATGATATGGTAAAATAAGTTGTATTTCCGAAAGTACACTTACATCTAGTTTCATTCGTTTTACTCATCAGGCAGCACTGCTCTCGGTAGAAGACGCTGACGTAGTTTCCATATGGTGCATCAACCCGATCCATGACATAGTGTTGGTGTTGAAATTGTACCATTCGATGTATTGTCCAAACTGTCAGCAACCGTTGTTTTCGGGTCGATTTGGAGTGCAAAAATGATTGGAGCAGCAATAGATGCTTCAACAGGTACATCTTTGCTGACCTCATCCGATTCAGGTTCATAAATTTGATTCGTTGGATGAGCAGTTTGAGTCCTCAGCTTTAATGACAGCGGTGGGAGTACATCCAACTGCACAAAAGTCGGGCGACCCAAGAGACCAAAACATTTGAATTTGTCTCATTCTGGCAAGAATATCCTCCAAGTGTTCATCAAACAGCTTACTAGCTCGGTAGCACTTGTGTCTCAGGAGCAGTATCCTTCACCACTTTTTTGTTATCAGCAATCAGCACCGGTGGTTTCCCAGGAGAAATTATCATAATTTCAGTTGGATCGATTTCCTCCGATCCATTTTCCAATGGAATGGACTCCGTTACTGTGTAGGTCCTTACGATTCTCGCGATGTTTCAAATTGCGAGAAGTCATTGAGTCGCGGAAGTCCTCTCTTACAGTCCAGTACGATTCACTCTTTTTCTGCGTAGTTCGTAACTCGCTCAGTTTCAAAAGAACAAGTAGTGAAAGCTTTTTGTGGCCAAATCCAGCTTTATATTTTTGTTGGACTGCTGTGGTGAGGACCGTAATTTTTCCGGTTTCAACTTTAGAAGGCACGAAGTTTGTCGGATTCTTCGAACTACTCGAGCAAGTTTCCGCCTGCAAAAATTGTTTTGTTTTTTTTGTATTGACTGACTGTTATACTAACCAGTAATGTCGGGTGAGTTGGATTTAGCATTGTTGAGACTGGCACAGTATTTTACATTGGTTCATTCTGGTCTATTCTTTGAAAAAATCCATCAGAAGTTGGGTTGTAATTTTATGCTCCTTCCTTGTGGGTGTGAAGCACTTGGAAAAACGATTCTTACTAGTGTTTTCCTTCACTGGAGTAGTTTGCAAGGTACTCGTGCTCAACGACTCCAATAATCAACTCACTGGCGAACAACGGGAACATGTTTGCGAGATTGCCATTGGAGCTTTTCGAACTGACCACTGTTCACTTTTGACCGCCTGTTGTTGCCAGTGATGCTTTCATCCATATCCTCGCTGCTTTAATTCCATCGTTTTCAGAGGAACTAATTTGATTGCGAATGGTACTTCTGGATGGACTCTCCAAACTATCAGCAGTAGAATTGGACGTATTCAGTCGGCATGGAGGTGAATTAGTTGATGATGCTCCCGTATTCTTTTCCCTCATTTCAGGAACTTGCAAAATCAATGTGTTCATTGAAGAGCATGGAGCTTTGCTGCTCAACTCATTACGGTCACTCTGTCCATTGAGATCTCTTTTTCTGTGTCGGCTGTGGAACAAGGAGCGTGGCGAGCAGGGAGAAGATCTGAAAATAATGAATATCAAACTTCGTTTCAAGAATTTGATATCTGGGTGTAAATTTCATAAACCTATATTGCCAATCAACTAACCATGATTGACATTGTGTTATTCTTTGGGGTGTTGACAAGATCATCTGGAGTTAGTTGTCACTTCTGTATATACATGCGATCCGGTTGGAGTAGACGAGCAAAAATCTTCACGATGAAGACGTAAAAAACATCCTGGATTTGTCCGGAAAGCACGATGAATTCAGTGGAAGTGGCATCGAAAACTGGGAAGATGCACTCAGACTCCAATTCTAAACCGATTGGGTAAGTAGCCAACCCGAGTGCTCCGAAGAAAAGGCAAGTGGTGACCAGAAGAGGAGATAATCCTTGTTGAAGAGTGAGTTGAATGGGAATGAGTTCAAGAATGACAGCTGCTCCGAGAGCAATTTTTAGGGTCTCCTCTCATAACTTTAGGCGATCCACAAAAATACCACTGGCAGCAGCTCCAAAGGCACTTCCAAAAATAATCAAAGCAGCACAAACTCTTGGTGGCAATGAAGGTTGGTCGGATTTTGGGCTCACTTCTGTTTTCTCAGAGCTGAAATAAATCATATGGTCCCAAATTAACATAGGTGTTGATTTACCGTAGCAATAAACATAGCTGCCAGAGGCACAGATGTGAAGGTGTTCAGCCAGATAACGTGGTTCGGAGACTTGACAAAAGCTGGACTGATCGATTTTTCCATAAGGACTCCAAGCGGGTTAGACATGACTCCGATAGAAATGGCGATGGCGCGTTGAGTGCCTGGGAACCAGGATCCGGCAACCTTAACCTAATTCACAATTAATATTGATCGAAACTCTGTGAACAGCTCACCTTTGTTGGCAAGAATATGATGAAAAGATCTGCGACAGCAGCAATACTCTGTCCCGTCCAACTAATTGGGAAGAGCAATCATTGCGGAACGAAATTCATAGAAGATATTACTCGGATAACAGCTCCCATTTCGTTGGTCGATCCGGCAATCAGAATTGCAGTGCGGAGTCCCCACTCACAAACCAACGGAAAACTTGCACAGCATGTAGATCATGAAGAGCCTGCAAAATGTAAATTAGTTATTTTTGAACAGTGATGTTGTGCAATTTGTATTGTGTGCACAGTGTAGATTAATCAAACCCGAACTATTGTGTTAAAAAACAGTTCGGAAACATACTCGCATCCAGAAGCTATTTGGAACACAAAAACACCATTGCATACTGGGATGTTCGTCGCTGTATGTAATGTTTTCACTGTGTTTGACATGTGTTTCAAGTGAGATGAGTTGTACTACCGAAAGTTTACTTACAACTAGTTTTGTTCATGTAACTTACCAGGCAGCACTGCTCTCTCCGTGAAAGCTGTTGGCATAGTTTCCATACGGTGCATCCACCCGATCCATGATATAGTGTTGGTTTTGTTAAAAGGAACAGTGAGTAAGACGATCTATCTTTGTCTGTAGACGCAAAAATGAGTTTGATCACCGGCCTCTTCGTCAGCTCCGTTCGTGCTAGCTTCTCCATCTTTGTTCATCTGATGTAAACGAATGTCTACTGGATCAGTGATTGAACCATTTTCCAGAGGTCCTTACTGAGCAAGTCGACGTTAATTTTTGTATGGGACGCCATGGTGGAGGGATTGAATGGTGAGAGCACTGGATTGAAAACAGGAGCTGAAAATACAAAACATTCAAGAATTAGTCGGTAAAAATGGTTGAAGTCTACTTGAACGAGCTCAAATCATCCATAATTTGTCAAAAGATCACTCAAAACGTGTTGGATTATTTCAACTCACCTATTGGCACATTAGGGGTGCTTGGAGCACTGACTGTTGCTTGTGGAGCCTGTGGAGCTGGCATCGCGACAGGAAGAGCTCTGAACGATAATTGTTATTAGGGAATCGGGGCAAAGGAAGGGAGTAAACGAGATTAACAAATGAAGACGATCGATAATGAGTAGAGTGTGAATGATATATGACTGAGGTGAGTGGTGAGTGAGGAGGGAGTCGATATGATATTACACTCTCCTCTAAGAAAAAAATGAATAAAAGGTGAATAGAGTGTGATCAACAAAATGGAGAGCAGGGTAAAGGGATTAAAAGTTTTGTTTAGATTTACGAGACCACATATTTATAAAGAATGGAAGGGTCGAAGAAATTATATACTAACTGGACAGTAAAAGTAAAGTTTTTGAAGTAGAAATGAGCGTAAATAAAACTGACTGAGAAGGAAGTAAAGGTCCTTGATGCTTTTTTGGTGTGGTGGGCTGATTCCAGAGAAAATCGCTATTTTGTGAATTGGAGTGCCTAAACTTTGACGGTTCGTATCTTAGTCCATTTTTATTATTTTTGATGAGTAAGAAAGATAAAGATGAAGCATTTTTTTTGTGCATTTTTCGGGAAAAAAATTTCGTCCTGAAAAAATTTGTTTTAGTTGGTCTAAAGTGGAAGAATGATGAAAGGCAACGCTATCTGGATATATTCAGACGGATGAAATAAATTCAAAAGTTCACAGTGAATTTTTTTGGCCATAATTCAATTTTAACATCAACTGAAAAAAAAATATCGGACAGAAAAAAATTTTCAACCAGGAAAAAAACCTTTTTTTTTCGACCAATTTTTTTCATTGGAAGTAGTGAGGAATCGTTTGAGAAGAAATTTTTTCATCAATGTCCGGTTTCCAGATGCATCCACAACCCTTTTCTGAAGTATACGGTCACCACCTGAAAATTTTTCTGGTGGAAAAATTGTTTTTTTTTTTCTGTCCGAAAAATTTTTTTCAGTTGATCTTAAGATTGAATTGTTGATAGAAAATGCATAGTAAAACACTGTAAGTTTTTGAAATTTGTTCATCCGTTTGAACATATTCAGATAGCGTTGCCTCTCATCGTTTTCATATTTTAGACTAACTAAAACTAATTTTTTCGAGACCAAAAATTTTTTTTCTCAAGAAGTGCACAAAAAAACGCCTTATTTTTGTTGTTTTACTTACAAAAAATAGTTAAAATTGACTAAGGTACGAGCCGTCAAAGTTTAGGCATTTAAATTCACAAAATAGCTTTTTTTTCTCTGGAATCAGCCGACCACAACCCAAAAAGCATCAAGGATCTTTTGTGGTCACTTTAGCTTGCATGAAAGATGATATTTTGGTTCGAAAACAGGTATAACACTTCGCCTAGCACCTAAATTAGGCTGGCAAACAAAGAAAAGAGAGAATCACGGAACCCGGAAAGATAAGGAGTCCGGACGGGAAAAATGACTCTAAAAGCCATGAGCTGAGAGGTCAAAAGTACAACACCCAAATTTCTGAAAATTTTTTCAGTTTGGCAAATTGATTTTCAACGATTTTCTCTTGAATTCCCCTTTCTGAGTAGCAAGAATCACACAGAATATGATAAATAACTGAAAAAAAACGACTTGGATCGCAAAAAAAGGACGACATCGTGCGTTCAAGAGGAAGGGGTCCTCTAGCTGTTGTTTGCAACGAAAAACGGGCCAATGACATAAAGACGTCATGAACAAAAGGAGACGCTTATCTCGTGTAACTGTTTGCCCGCTCAGCGCGCAGGGGGGGGGGAAGGCGAACAAACAGTGTATGGTAGAGGTCTTCCTGCATCGAATAGTTGTGAAAACACTGTTTCCTCACACTTTCTAGCCGTGAGGAGAATACAGTTTCTGAGAAATGGGTAGGGAAGTTGTAGGGTAGATGCAAGAATCACATAGAAAAATGATAAATTTCTAAATGACAGCCTGGACGATGGGAAAAGAAAAAAAAAGACAGAGAATGAATGTTAAGTCAATATTGTATTCGAAAAAATGGTATGGGCCACCGTGAGATGCTTGTGGAAACATTGTGAGAGCTACCACATCCTGCTGAAACAGTCATGAACGTTTATCTGGTGCAACTGAACGCGTGAAATGACGTCAAACTCAAGCCCTGCGCGCAATGGGCATCCTCATTACCTCTTTTTCAACATAATGATGCTACAATATTGGACCAATACCTGCCATGAACCGGAGGAATTTAGTCTACCATTTCTAATATTTTGAGATAGAAATCTTTCATAAATTTGGAAAAATTAGAGAACAATTTCCCGTATTCATGACCTAACTAGAACGACAAAAGACGGCAAAAGATGACGTCTGAAGGTTGATAGGGGAGTCGCAAAGGGAATTAAAAGAAGAAGAGAGGTTAAAAGATGAAGTGAGGGAAAGAGATGAAAGAATCATAGAAAAAAGAGACATCTAAAATATTGGAACCCCTATATGAAACATTTCGAAATTGCAAAAGCAACACGAGTTTTGTTCAAAAAGTTTATTATAAGTTAATTATCAAAATTTCATTATGTCATACCTCTCTATATGAGATTACTTTTACATAACTTTTTTCTCAACTCTTTTATCAAAAATCTGAATATAATTTTTAATAGAGAATTTAGGCTTTGCCTCAGAAACTCTCCTCTCTGAAACTCACATCTATGGTTCTTCAAGCTACACTGTCCTTGACACTGGGACCAACACAATGAGAGAATAGAATACACATCTGAAAAAACTTTGCGATTTTCAAAATGAGAACTCGTAAAATGATGAAATTTTCTCAGCGTGGTTAAAGTATTGAAATAAATTTTCCGGGTTTTCTGAAATAGTGCTAAACTTACTGTGCCAACTCTTTTTCTGCCCTCCATATCTAGCCACATCAAAATTGCATGTAAGTGACGATGCTGTCATATCATGTCAGAGATACGGTGGGTGCTTCCAAAGAGTTGCTCAATTCTTGGAGGGAGTGGTCCATGATTTATATCAGAGCTGCGCGGAAGTAAAAATTTGTAAAACGGAAGTCAGAAGTCGGAAGTAAAATTCCTAAAACGGAAGTCGGAAGCCGGAAGTCGGAAGTGAGAAAATACCCGGAATTCCGGTTGACGGAAGTCGGAATTCCGCACAGCTCTGATTTATATGTATCCCGAGGAAAAAACAAGTTCAATAGATTTGACTCCTTCAGCAACGACTGGCATTCAAGAATGAAGAAAGAAGAAAAGTAGAGTGTAGATCATTTTCTAAAGAGAATTGGAAATTTTGAAGAAAAAAAGAGGAATTTTCTGGAATTCGAAAAAAAACAAAGTGAACACAAAAAACTGGAGAAACCTTTCTAGGCAATAAAGATTCATTGTTGTTTCCCGTTATTTCGTCTGATTGATACTATATTTCCTATTACCGCTAAATCAGCGGTATCACTTTGATGAATTACAGGCAGGCTTGGCTCATTTTGAGAAATCATATACATGTTTTTCACAAGAATCTTTTTTTCCTTGATTAGATCCCAGGAAACATCGAGTAATATGTTCTTCAATATTCAAATATCTTGCTATTCACGAAAACGTAATACAGGAATCAGAAATCAGAAAATATCTAATCTCACTAATCTGTATCTCTAATCTACCCGAAACAAAATTCAGTTGATCGGTTTTTTGTGACCAACAGGATTATCTCCTCCAATTTCGAAACAGGAAATGAATAGGTTTTCAGCCTTATGCTCGGGGAAAAACAATTCTCGTTTTGTTGTTATAAAAAGTTATTTATACATTTTTCCCCTAAAGTGTTGAACCAAAAACTTCATTATTCAGAATTAACCTTTAATAAAAAAAAGTGTGTATATTCGTTTTCAGTTTTCACTTTTTCAATTAAAAAATACATGAAATGAAACAAAAACATGTTTCTAATCTTTTCATTGCTTATGTTGTCTTCTTTTTCTTCGCGCTGTTTCTAATAAGATTTTTGCAATGGGAAACTTTTGGAACAAACTAAAAACTCTAAGTTTACTATGTTCTCTTTGACATTTGATGTCAAACTCTAATTTTCAAAATAACCAAACTACTCACCATTGTTTTTTCAGACAATACAATTATAGATACGAATATAAAAAATTCAGAATAATCATAAATAGCGTTGATAGCCCTTCAACCAGAAAAGTACGAAACCCGTATGAATTTCACATGAGCTGCCAAACACAAAGCATGCTCAGAGGTGCGTCAAACTCGTAGTGGTAATGGGAATAGGATGACACTTTTCCAAAAAAAAAAAAGGCGGGGAAATGACAAATAAGAGGGGGAGGAAGAGCTAAAAGAGAGGAAAAAGAAATTACGAATTGGAAATAGTAAGAAAACTAATTCTATTTTGGCAGTCGAATTCTGATTGAAGGAGAGGAAATATGTGCCAGTAGTTCAGGCTGATAGTGAAAAGAGTTTATGAAGACACACAATTAGTAGTTCTTTGAGAGATAACAATTCTTTTTTTTCTTTTTTTTTCTAGCCTAAACTATCATGTTTTAATCACTTCAAGAAGAGAAACTTCGGGTTCTCCAAATCATCTTTTGGCTTTCTCAGGTTTTCACAAACTCTACAGCCTTGAAATCGAGTTCTAGAGAAAAGAAAGAAAATCGCTTTTTACGACACTGTTTTTTTATTTGAAAACCGTGTTTGCATTTCTCAAAACATTTCATTTTTGATACACAGTTAATACTAACGAAATTGAAGTCAGAAGACTGATTATCTTTTCTGTAAATTAGTTATTTCTGTCTATGTGTCCAGATATCCATCTTATTGCGTTGTTTGTCTCTTTTCTCCTTTTTTTTTGTTTGTTATCATTCAAACTCTCAAAATATTAATTGTCGGAAACGAATTCTCCGATTGGAAAAATATTGCGTTTTTCATTTTTTATAATGAGTCTTAAAGAGATGTGAGAGAGTGGTCGAGTCGAAGGTGAATGATGTGGATGAAAGAGGACGGGAAGCAAGTGGAAGAGGATGAGTGGGTTTTTTGATAGAATGAAATAAAACATTTCTTTTTCTTATAGAACCATGTGGGCGGAGCTAATGTAAAAGAGAAAAAAGTGTGGTGGACGGAGGAAAATATGCTTCAAGGATGCGGTGAACAACGTCACTCTCGATTTGGAAATTCCAAACAGCATCACCTTACACCCAGACAGAAAGAAATTTTTTGCAACACGTCTGGTTTCCATCGCCAAAAATATGCTCCAGCAAGAAGAAGACTTTCAATGTGTGTTGGAATGAAATTTTCATCCGATGAACTTATGGAAAGTGTTGGATACACCATTTCCGAGATGTTCCAGTGCAATAGATTCCCACTTCAATTGGAAACTTCTCGTGTGACTGTCCTGATTACCTACAGCAATCTTTCAGCGGGATCCTAAAAAAGAAGAGCGTTTGACACCGCACACAGTTTGAAATTCGATCTATTAGGTCAGTCCGAAAGTTTCTTTATTTTTGGGATTTTTTTCGACTAGAGCTGTTTTCAATAATCGGTTTTGTTGGTGATATGTACCAATTAGCTAGACACTATCACTGTCAAAATCTCATCCCTCTACAGCCCTGGGTCCAAAGTTATAGTTCTAACAAGAGGGTTTTCCAGGACCCCATTTTTCAGGATAACAGTGTTCCCGATGAGGTGAATCTTAGATTTTGTATCAAAAATGTTGGCATGAGTGGTGATAATATGCACCAAAAATATTTAGTCTCTCTGATCATTTTGCGGCTTTTTGTGAAACTCTGAAAAATGGCTTGAGATCATGACCAAAAATTGGAAAATCGTCCGGAAAGGCTTTCTGGTCAATCTTTCTGATGAAAATGTATTTGCGGACTGCATATATGTTAAACCCGCATTGAGTATTCACAAAACCCGTTTTTGGCGTTTGTTATGGTCATCCATATTGCCGATACCATGATTTCATATAACGCCTGACTTTAATCGAAAAGACTACATTTTTTTAGTGCACGTTACCA
>GL380018.1:108145-119921 GCA_000143925.2 Caenorhabditis brenneri
GAAAATCGTCCGGAAAGGCTTTCTGGTCAATCTTTCTGATGAAAATGTATTTGCGGACTGCATATATGTTAAACCCGCTTTGAGTATTCAGAAAAACCATTTTTGGCGTTTGTTATGGTCATCTATATTGAAGAGACCATGATTTCATAGAACGCCTGAAAATAATCGAAGAGACTAAATATTTTTAGTGCACGTTACCATCACCCATGCCAACATTTTTGATACAAAATCTAAGATTCACCTCATCGGGAACACTGTTATCCTGAAAAATGGGGTCTTGGAAAACCCTCTTGTTAGAACTATAACTTTGGACCCAGGGGCAGTAGAGAGATGAGATTTTGACAGTGATAGTGTCTAGCTAGTTGGTACATATCACCAACAAAACCGATTATTGAAAACAGCTCTAGTCGAAAAAAATCCCAAAAATAAAGAAACTTTCGGACTGACCTAATATTTGGCCGAATTAAGAACAGAAACCAGTATGAAAAATGAGAAGTCTACAAATTTTTGTATGAGGATGCTATGGAAGGATTGGCACTGTTCTGAAATCGTGGACCGAGAAAAAAAAATCGTGGACCGAAAAAAAATCGTGGACCGAAAAAAAAAATCGTGGACCGAAAAAAAAAATCGTGGACCGAAAAAACAGGGAAAAAAAATCGTGGACCGAAAAAAAAAATCGTGGACCGAGAAAAAAAATCGTGGACCGATGAAGTTAGGTCTGGAAAAAAAATCGTGGACCGAAAAAATCGTGGACCGAAAAAATCGTGGATGGAAAAAATTGTGGATCCATAGAACATTGTGTTATGACAGAAATGATGATCCATCATCTGCAGAAGTTTTTATTTACTTGAGGTAAACTTCTTCTGAAGTTTGAAAAAGTTTTGAATGCGCACTTGCGCATATACTTTTATCATTATTTATTTTCTTATTATTTTGAAATTTATTTCACGTATTCCGTAAGGTTCATAGTTTCAGGTTGGAAAAATATGAAAGTAAAAAATACGGGCGCAGAGCAACTAATCAGGTGCAAAGATTGGATGTGCCATAAATTCTGGTGGAGACAGGTCTCCAGCAATAAATCCAATGTTCCGTATTCTTTTTACACTGTCAGAGGACACGCGCCGAAAAGAATTCATTAATATTCTCGACATCCACGACGATCACTAGCTTTCTGTCTGTTAATTTCACTTTCTTGTACTATTAGAAGGTAATTTTTATTTTCATTTCCTATAACTGAGTTCATAGAGTCATCCTTTTGTAGAAAAAGATTTTTTGTATTTTAGCCCATCTCTACCTCCACCACACTCTCATCATGCCCGAAACCCCACATCAATATGTCCGTAATAAGTTAGGAAAGTTCGTCGAACAAAAGAAGGATCTTGATTTGACCACTGTGTCCGACATGGTGAAATACGGATCTTCAAAAGGACCCTACCCCCAATATTTGGCCCGTCAAATTTGGAGTTATTTGATGACTTTTTTCTCTTTCGTCCGTCCGTCTGAAAACTTCTACGCAGCAATCGAAATCAACCTTTTTTCCACGGATCGCGACCGTAGACAGATCATTGCGCAACTCGCCGCCGCCACATCCATTCTTCGTCCCGTAATTAATTATTACGAATTTCGACCCGGAAACATCGAGATCATTGCTACTGATAAAATTGGAATTTGGCTCGATCTTCTTATGGATTTCTCGAAAGCGTCAAAATACCCTATCTATTTTGATACAGAGGGATTATATTCGGAGAGAAGTTTTGGATGTAAAATCGCCGCCCTCACGTTCTATGATGTAGAATCCTACAAAGTTCTCATCATCAGAATACATCGGTTCAATTGCCAAGACTATGATCTGGTAAAGAGGGAAATCGGAGTTTTGGCCCGAACACGGAACTTCGCCATATTTGGAGCCGAGCCATTTCTCGAAAAGCTGGTGCCCGCAACAAAACTCTATGACTGTCAAAGAGATATGACATCGCTTAAAGAGATGTGTGAGAAAATTGGCGTCTACATACACAAAGGACAGACGATGAGTAATTGGGCGAGAAAATTTCTGAGACGAGATCAACTGCAGTACGCAGCAATGGATACCGTGGCTCTTCTCTATCTCCATGATGACCAGATTAAAAGGTTTGATTTTTTCCTTCGATTTGAGAAATGGGGATAGTAAATTTATTTTTTCAGAGGCGATCTCGAGAAGGGCAAGTTCCCCAAGAAGATGCAATACGCGAACTTCGAGGATTGGTGATGAACTTCATATTTTTCATTTATCATCGTTCTGCTTTCAACTTCTCTTTTTTTCATGTTTTATCCTTCCGCCTTCAACTTTTTTTTCCTTTTTTTTTCCTTCAACTTTTTTTCCTTTATTTTTCCTTCCGCCTTCAGCTTCCCATTTTTTGTTTCTTATCGTTCTTCTTCCAACTTTTTTTTTGTCTTTATCCTTCCGCCATCAATTTCTCATCTTTTCATTTTTTTATCCTTATGAAACACTTTTGAGGCATACATAACTTTTGCATCGTGCAATATCGTCCAATAAATTTCCATGAATCGTCTTTTTTTTTTCATTTCTTACTATCTCACTAGACCCCTTCCGCTTCATCAGAGCCAGGTGTTGGTCTCTCGGAATTCGGACCAGAGATAAATTATGATCATTTCGTGAAATCCGAAATTTCCGTGATATGTCTACACATGTTACACAAAGAGTGGGCGTCTCTTGGAAAAACAACAAAAACGCTTCCGTAATATAAATAGGATCTCTTCGGACATATTTTTTCATTCTCCGTTGAAATGATGCAGTATATGCTATTTTTTGTTCTCTACCTTGGAGCCGTCCACTCCGCTCCACTTCCTTCATCTTTCTCGAAATTCAACAAGGTATGAAATAATTTTTTTTGCCTACTGTTGATATGTTGTAGCAACGTACCGAACTGCTGGAGGCAGGCGTTCCTGAAGTACTAGAAGCCCCGGCTGACGTTCCAACTTTCAAACACATAGGAAGACTGGATAATGTTCAAGAAGGAACTGAAGTTTTAGTCGAAGGAACATTCACAGGAAGGTGAGAATTGACTTTGTATTCCGTCATATGATCTATTTTTCAGATTCGATATTGATTTGAAATGCGAAAGTGGATCTTTTTGTGTTCCTCTTCATATTTGTGTCCGGCCAGCAGAGCAGGTGACAAAGTTTGAAAGATGGCTGATGTGAATGTTGGATGTTTCAGGCCTTCGTCTTCAACGCCAAATTTCCATCGGGTATTTACGATCTTGAAGAGCGTCGTTATTTCTTCTTGGAAAAGTTAACATTCTTTCGGGTATCCATAGTTGTTCGGCTGACCCATTTCGAGGTAATGCTGAAATAAAACTGCTGCTTTCGTTACGTGTAACTTTCCAGGTGACCGTCAACGACCACTGGACAAAAATGTATGAGCACCGCATGAACTTTGAACAAGCCAAGCAGATAATGGTCAAAGGAGATGTCAGCTTGGACTTGCTCGAAATTTATCAGCCGGAATCCATGGAAGAACCAATTGATACGAACGAAATAACGAAAAAATTGTAGCAGTTTTCTTTCCATTAGTATTTGTTTTCACAGTTCTATGCTTTATATAATTGTTAGAGGTTTTTAACGCAAGTGGATCCATTTCACAATGCTTTTTCCCTCCTCGCTTTTTTTTTTATAGAATATTTCTGGAATAAATTGAAAAAATTCAACTGTTCATCATTGTGATGGCTACCGTATGAAAAGTTGCATCATAGGAAGGTATGCTGCTAGGCTGAGCAAGAGTGAGAAAAAAAGAGACCAGTTGTTGACACCGACAACTGTTATGCATTACATCAAGTCAATACAAGATGCGTGGGACCCAATCAAGCAGGGGTGAAATAACATTTCAGTAAAGATGATCAAAGAAAAAGTGAAAAAAAATTGTTACAGCCTGTCTTCCACTTCTTCGAATCCATTCACGTGGGCAGTTGGCAAGAAAGCCACACGCTCGTATAAATAGATAGTAGGATACAGAAAGAAGGCACCCAGTGGCAGCTTATTTCTTTATATGTGAATGTTACATTTTTTTTACTTTGTTCCTTCCGAAAAATTTAGATCCGTGACTCACCGTAGTTATTTTTATAGGAATGATTCTTCTCGTGTACTTGTTGCTACTGGTGAATGCACTGGAAGGCAGTAGAAATGTTTCGAATATTCGGTAAGTCTTTGCAAGATGCAATTAATCGTATGCTATGAAGCAGTATTCAGAACGAAGCGTGCTCCTATTGCTGAAACATGTTTGGTTAATCCGGATCAAGTTAAACCTGTTGAGGAAGTGCTACATCTTGAGGAACTGAATCCCAGAAATCTTGGCCACTACATTGGCTCTCTTACCGACCCGTCTCCGGAAAACGCTAAGAAAGCATTGAAGTTCTTAGCACAGTAAGTTGTAATACGTCTTTTTTCCAAAACTATTCAGCAGGTACCAATTGATTCCAAACCGGCAAGAATGTGAACGCTGCGCCAGTCCACACAACAAGTGGAAATCGTTGAACATAGACCGAAGCGTTCAAAATGATAAGCACATCTGGCGTTGTCGATTGTGCAGGAAAGAGAACACAGAATCAAAAACTGGAATGAGGTTAGTTTACTTGATTTTTTTTCAAACAGAATCCTTCGTAGGGACCATCTAATTGAATAATCTGCTTCCAGACGCGGATCGTTTTTCGAAAACATGAAAATGACTATTCAAGAAGTTTTGTTCCTTGCCGCAGATTGGATAGAAAACCCGACCAAACCGGTTAGAGAGACAGCGGTTCAATTTGGTGTCAGCCTCCAAACCGTCGTCGAGCTTCAAGAGAATTTCCGTCAAATGACTATGCAATGGTTTAACCGAGAAGGCAAACGTCATCTCAAACTTGGAGGACCGGGTATGTGCCCATTTCTCATTATTGCTTTATCAATCCTTTATATTTTTTTTCAGGTAAAATCGTGGAAATCGATGAGACCCTAGTTGTCAGAGCGAAATACAACAGAGGCCGAAACTTGAACCGAAAACAAATTTGGGTTTTCGGAATGATTGAGCGTGGGAGCAAGAAAGTTGTAATGTTTCGTGTCCAAAAAAGAGATGCTGCCACTCTACTACCTATTATAGAAAAATATGTTCTTCCCGGTAATATTTCGAAATGCAGTTGTTTTTTTAAATATGTGTTTCTAGGAACTACTGTGATGTCCGACGGTTGGGCTGCTTATGGAGGAATATCTTCTCTCTCTGGAGGATTTGGTCACGGCGTCGTAAATCACAAATATAACTTCGTTGATCCCAATGATCGCTCAATCCATACTCAGTCCATTGAGGCCACTTGGAATGCACTCAAATCAAAACTGAAAGCTCGATTTGGTACCCCGGAGGATCGCCTTGGAGGCCACATGTTCAATTACATGTGGCGAAGATTTTACAACAAGGAAAAGCTACTGAATCGCTTGCTTGTAGAAATGCAAACATATCGACGCGGCGTTGACACCGACTTTACCGACTCGTCCGATTCGTCCGATTCATCTGATTCGCCCACTGCCTCTTCCTCATACAGTTCTGACGGAGAACATGACAACGGAGGATACGTTAAAGACGAAGACAGAGGTAAAAAAATAAACTTCAAAGAGGACAAGAATGGCTCACCATCGGACACGGAAGCGGAAGATGAATCTCAGTATGAATTTGAAGATGAAGATGAAGATGAAGAAATTGAGGATGAAGAAGATGATCTTGGAGCTGGATATGAAACGGGAGTGTCGGAAACGGATGACGAATCAGATGCTGAAAATGGTATGAAAAATTTACACTTTCCGAATTTCAGTGTATTATTCCAGATGTTGCCCCTTCTACTGTTCCACTTCATCAACTCAGCGGTTTTCCTGTGTCTTCTAGAAATGCCCGACGACAACAATTGAAGAATGAACGCCGTGGTGTCACTAGAAATCCTTCAACTCGTGGAACGACAAGAAATTCGGAACGTCCCAACCTAGCAAGAAATGCGGGACTCCGCGGAAATCCTGTAGCTACTGCTGGTTCTTCTAGAACTGTGGCACAACAACAAAATCCTCATGCAGCAACTGGTGGTTCTTCTAGAAGTATGGCACGACAACAAAATGCAGCACGCAGAACAAGCCGTCCATCCTCCACGCAATCTCCATCTACTCCGCCTGTCTCCCCCTCTGAAATTCCTGGACCCCGTGATAGTGTTCTCTCCCGTGAAGCGTCGCCTTCTGGAAACATCAGTTTTTTACGTAGAAGGCCTGCATCTCCTGGAGCAGCAAGATCACCGGGAGCTTCAAGATCGCGTGGAGCATCATCATCTCCTGGAGCATCAACATCTCCTGAAGCTTCAAGATCGCGTGGAGTTCCAGCATCGCGTGGAGCTTCTGCATCCCCTGAAGCTTCAGCATCTCGTGCAGCTTCAGCATCTCGGGGAACTTCGGCATCTCGTGCAGCTCCAGCATCGCGTGGAGTTCCAGCATCGCGTGGAGCTTCTGCATCTCGTGGAGCTTCAGCATCTCGTGGAGTTCCAGCATCGCGTGGAGCTTCTGCATCTCGTGGAGCTTCAGCATCTCGTGGAGCTTCAGCATTGCGTGGAGCGTCAACATCTCGTGGAGCAAGAACGCGTGGAGCAACAACAACTCGTGGAGCAGCAACAACACGTGGAGCAACAACATCGCGTGGAAGATCTGCATCACCCAATTTGATGACTGGTACTCGAACAAGAAGTTCCTTCCGAAACCGATCACCGAACGGACTTTCCATGGTGACTCGTTCGAGAAATCAACAATCTCCAAGACGCGTTCCATCTCCAGTTGCTGCGACCCGTGGAACAGCTCGAGGACGTGGACAAGGACGTGGACGCGGACGCGGCCGTGGAGCACGTGACATTTCTCAATAATACTCCATTTTCAGAATAATATAATATTCCAGTATTCGTTTATTTTAGGAAGGTTTTTAATGCAGATAGAGTTAGTCTATCATGCTTTTTCCCTTTAAATACTTTTTTTCATGATTTAATGCTTCCTCTTTTTGAATAAACATATTTTAGCATAGATACCAATCAAAAATTATTAATTTGTTTTGAAACGCAAAAAAGTTCTTCAAAAAGAATAGGTGATAATAGAACCTCAACTCCGGTCCACGATTTGTTTTCCGGTCCACGATTTTTTCGGTCCACGATTTTTTTTCCAGACCTACCTTCATCGGTCCACGATTTTTTTTCCCTGTTTTTTCGGTCCACGATTTTTTTTTTCGGTCCACGATTTTTTTTTTCGGTCCACGATTTTTTTTCCCTGTTTTTTCGGTCCACGATTTTTTTTCGGTCCACGATTTTTTTTTCTCGGTCCACGATTTCAGAACAGTGCCAGGATTTGAGGAAAAAGAGGATGATGAGGTAGGATTTGATGTGGAAGTGAAGAAGAGAGGTAGTTTCAACATTATGAGAAATAAAGGTAAGCTTTAAGAGATTTTTTAAGAAATAATTGAATTAATTTCAGTGACCCCAAATTGCCTTCCACACGCTCTAAATCAGACCTTCATGTGGTCACAATTCACGGACTCAAAAACTCGGGAACGCAGTGTCGCTTACCGACAAACCTTGCAAAAGGATGAATCGAAGCCACACACCTTCGGAACAGATTGAGGCTGGTGTAACAAAGGTAGAGAACTTCTGGTGCGATGTGGAACGGTTCCAAAATACAGTTTTTGTCGGGCTGTATCTAATTCTTGTTTTCGAGAAAACCACCACCACACCCTTCTTCATTGATGCATTTGTGGGAGAGGACAGGACGTTAGTGCTGTATCTGACCAATAGACATTTTTCCGGAATTAGAAGCGTGTGTATAATTGTTTATGATTCCATTTTCTGAAATCTGGCTGAAAACTTGATTTTTTTTTTGATTTGAGAAGCGTGTGTAATCTTCTGAAGAGAAAGTGCTACTGTGGTGATTGTCTGGCAAAGTACCGAGACGCCGCATCCCACTACTCCTGTAAGCTGATCCACCGTGCTTGCGCCTAGTATAGTCGTTGACATCGGTACGCAGCTTCAAACGAATGTTGAGTGTTCCTGTTCTGTTCAAACTCAACTAAAAATCGTCAAACTTGTTTTGCATGCTCTCACATATCCGTCTTCAAGTTGTAAAAAAAAATTAACAGTGTAGAACATATCGTTCCCCGGAATTTTCTTTTCAACTATCTACTACCAAACTGCCCTTTTCGGGTGTAAAACCAAAAATCACTGCATTTTCGTTCGGTCAGAAGGCTTTCACTGTTATAGACGCCAGAAATTGTTGGAAATTGTCATTGAAAAGAGTGATGAATAATTTTCATCATCATATTTTGGGAGATTCGCCGCTTTTAGATAAACATTCCTGATCAAAACCAGAAAACAATGATAATTTCGATTGGGACGTAGGCTCCAATTTTTGAGTCTCGAGATGTTTTTTGTCCGTGCCAAATGATTTGGAAATGGTTTTTCAATAATTTCTCCAAACTATCTAAAAGTTTGGTAGACCAGAATTAATTCTGAGCAGATCCAAAGATGCTCAAACTTTTGCTTTGTGGAGACACTGAAGTGCGTACTGGTGCAACCCACCGTTAGAAAACGTGATAATTAGATTGTTAAAAAAAAAACACGACGTTCAAACTTTCAGAAATTGAAATACCTTTGTATACTTAAATTTTAATCATAATATTTGAAGTTCTCCTTTTTTTTGACCCTTCTATAGTTCTTCTCTGCACTTATTATGAATTATTTATTACTCAACGTTTCGGCATGGGTAGCCATCTTCAGGAGTGATACAATCTAAAAATACCAAAACGAGAGTCAAAGAGAAATCAAGACAAGAAAATTACTTACAAAACTCGAACAACCAATAAGTAGGAAATGATGAGAGAGAGAGACTTAAATTTTAACAACAATTTCTAGAATTTCCTATATGTCCTCTCCGATTTGTATACAGTTCTCTTAGTGCTTAAACGACCGTTTCCCCTAAAAAAATCTGTTCAGTTTAGCTCGTCGTTTTATAGAAAAGCCCAAAACAGTCTGTTTGGTCTAAAAATTGGCAAACTATTTTTGAGTGATCAAACGTATTTATAAAAAATTCCTGTCAGTAGAAATGTTTCTGGAGCCACCCCACGACCGCAAAGTTTTGTGCGGGTAATTATGCGCCACCCTGTAAGACCACGACTGCGGGGGTCACTGTAAAACTCTCTCATGGTCTTGATGGCAGCTTTCAAAATGACTTTCAAGATATTTGCTTGGCTGAAAAGCATACATCAGGAATGAGGACCTTTGGAATCAAAACTCTCCTCATCTTTCCGTTGTAGTCTGGTCTAACCAATTTCTGCAGCTCCACAAATCGTTCGTTGGTTTTATCTCGCCGCTCACGTTCTTTCTCTGTTATGTGGTTTGATGTTGCGGTAGCTGCAGAGTTGCTGGTAGGAGGACTTGCATCCAAAGTGACTGCGGGGATGACAGGGAGTCTCTAATTTGTGAGTAGACTCTCATAAAAAGCATGGAAGTGATATATTCTTGACTTCCAGTTTCCAACATCGTGCATACTTATTTACAGTGAGTTGTTTTTTGCGTTATCTGAAGATAATCAAGCCAGTAATTCCAGGATGATAATTAGCAGTGCCTTTCCCACTTCTTGCCTACAACGCTTCTTCTTCAAAATTTGATAAGTCTTATACAAATTTTCCATACTCGAGAATCTGTTTCGAGATCTTCAAGTTTTCCCTAATCTATCCTGCTTCATCGAAACCTATTGAGCGCTTTCAGACACTCTGCACTTTCCTTCACCCTAGTCAGTTGTCATTAATGACAACCATGGGAACCAATTAGGAACAGGTAATGAAAAAACTATGGTGGGAAAGTGTGTTGGTAGGCAACCCAATCCCTGTCTGAGAAACACCTTACAGAGTATGACGTTTTAAATAAAAAGGACGACTATGACATGTTAAGAGATAAGATTGAACTGGTGATCACTCTTAGATAAGCAAAAACTAGAAGATTTTCAGACCATTTTTTTTTAATTATTTAAATTTTGAAGACGATTATCTCATGTTCTGAAAGCCTGCTAACACACACTTTCCCACCATTGATTTTTCATATCCTATCCCTAACTGTGAACCGGGCCTTGAAATGGGAGAGTTGGTGGCTCCCAGCTCGAGTCAACGTGACGTAAATGTGCGAGGGATACCGAAAGCGCTAACGGAGGAACGACGAAATAACGACGAATAGAGCGAAAGAAGAGAACAATTCCAAATAAACCCCAAAATTCCCCCGTCTAAAATGCTTGTGTGACAAATGAGTACAACGCTCGTACCTTCTTTTATATAATTGGCAAAACAGAACACAGAATAAAGTGACTCATTTATTGAGAGAGCGATAAAAATGGGTAAAATTAGCGTCAATAATTTAATTGTATTTTTGGCCTAAATTTAGGGAAAACAATAGCGGGTGGAGGCGACTGGTAAGGCGCTGAATATGTTATGCGATAAATCCCGATAAATTGGCGCAGAAAATAGTATTTAAAAAGTGAAAGAAACGTGAAACATTCAAGTATATCGATATGTGCGTAAAAAGACGTAACTGAAATTATCTGCGTCGCAAACAAGTTCCCAAAATGTACGCGTCGCGGGTACGCAACGCGGCTCGGTGGAGCGCACTTACTGGATTTTGGGAAATGTTTGGCGCGCTATTTGAATGAGTTTTTCCGTAAAAAGAGATTCGGGAGAGAGGAAAGAGTGTTTAGAAGGGAATTAAAATCCTAGTTTTGAGGGCAAAACCACATGAGGCTATGAATAAGCCTTCCAGTCGACAAAGTGACAACTTTTGGGCTAACTTTGTCGACACTAACTGGTTCCCATGGTT
The DNA here is from genome assembly GCA_000143925.2 of Caenorhabditis brenneri. Classification (NCBI taxonomy): domain Eukaryota; kingdom Metazoa; phylum Nematoda; class Chromadorea; order Rhabditida; family Rhabditidae; genus Caenorhabditis; species Caenorhabditis brenneri. The sequence goes on from GL380018.1 coordinate 119,038, forward strand.
GTCATCAATGTCAACGCGTGAATGCGCAATGTTGGAAACTGAAAGTCGAGATTAAATCGAATATCAAGTTCATCACTTCCATGCTCTTTATGAGAGTCCACCTAACTTTCAAGTCCTTAGTAATTCTAAAATTATGAAATATGGAACTCATCTAACCCTATATGTTCTTCTCTGTCTATGTGCATACCATAATATTCAACTGTAATACTATTTATTTGAAGTCTCTGTTTTCGACCGAAGTTTTTCGGGTTCAAACACACATATCAAGTGTATTTTAGCCACAAAAGGGTTTCCGGTGAGAAGACGTTATTTCCGAGAAAAATAGATTTTTTCAAAAATCCTAAAAAATGCCTTCATTTATATTCAAAAAACGATAACGGGCTTCAAAGTTATCGATTTGGGGTGGTAAAAAAAACGAAAATGTAGCTAATTGCATGTAGTTTACAATGGTTTTAATGACTTTTTTGAAAAAAAATTTTTTGGGGGTGAAATTCCCAAAATTCTAGGAGCAGTCCAAAAAAAAATTTTTTTTAACCGTGCGATTTCCCCAAGACTATGTTCAAAAAAAAGCCCAACTAATACTTAGTAAACATGCCAACTTTCAAAAAAAGTTTACATTTTTTTTTCGATTTTTGAAAAAAAATTTTCAAAAAAATTTTTTTTTCAAAATTTTTTTTCATTTTTTTTCACATAACTTTGTTTTGAATTCTTCATTTTCATCGTTTTCTATGTTTCACTAATGATGGGGTACGTGTTTGCACGAATTATAACTCGTTAACAACTTTATTGGGATGAAAACTCAAAATTACATGTTTTTACAGTATACTTCCCCGTAATTCTGTTTTTATGATACATTTTTCTCAACAGATAAAGAAAAAATGTTT
>GL380019.1:0-22701 GCA_000143925.2 Caenorhabditis brenneri
TTACTCGAGTTTCCTTCCTCACGCCAGACATTTAGCTTTGCTTTCTGAAGTTTCAGAATTTCTGCTGAATGAACTTTGGCTGATGGGTTAATCTTCTTTGTTGGCACAAAGCATGCTATAAGCTCATGTAGAACAGATAATAAGTCTTTATACATTTCATCAACGTTGAGGTTAGAAAAGCGAAAAGCCCAATCAGTGGTACTCAGGAGATAGTTTATGTAATCATAGTTTCCCTTTCTGAAGAGCTTGACTGTTTTGGAAAGATTTTTGATACGGCTCTTGACTGAAAGAGAAGCCATTATTAGTCGATGATCGCTGAAAAGATCCCCAACTTTGAGGTCCCGAACAATATCAGTGTTAGTAAGGCAGAGATCCAATATGTGGTCTGGGTTTAGTCGCGTAGGAGTTTGAACATGATTTGATAAGCCATTCTTTGTTACGAAGGAAAGAAAATGTTTACATTGTGAGTCACATGCAATAAGAGTTGGCCAGTTTATGTGTGGCATGTTGAAATCCCCCATAATAACACAGTGTTTCCCAGAGGAAAGTAAACTTTCAAGACAAGAGACCAAACCGTCAAGTCCATTAGCATGATTGGGATGATAGGCAACCACAATTCTGATCGAACTTCCACACACCGTTATGTCGACACCTGCAATTTCCAAAGAAGCAAAACGAAGAGGAATTTCGATGGGAAGGAAGCGTATATTTTTAGAAACGAGAATTGCTACACCTCCTCCATGCCGATTTCTATCTTTTCTAACAACATGATAGTTACAATTAAGTGAGAGAAGGTTATCAGGAAAAGTGCTATCTAATTTGGTTTCCGTAAGACAAACAATATCGAAACAGTTAGAAACGGCTAAGAGTTCAAGATGAGAAAGTTTGTTTTTAATAGAAAAACAGTTCATATATCCTAGAGATAAAGGTTTTACTTGCCTTGGCGAATGACCCAAGGGTACGGGGCTTGTCCATCCTTGTATGCGATTTTTGTCACTTCCAAGTTCCTCACTGTGTACAATCGCTTCTTGGCTTCGTTGTTTCGGCGAATGACTTCCTTCCAGGCCATACGATGCTTCTCCAATTCTGGTTTGCTGTAGTCTGGGCGTGCTGTTGCATTTTGACATCCGTTGAACTTCTTTTTCATTGTTTCGAACGACGAGAGGATCTTGACCGCATCCTCCTTGCTTTGCAGTTGAAGTTTGATTAGAGGAGGTGCATCGTTTCTTAGTGGGATTCGAAAAACCGAACATGAGCCAGTGACATTACACTCTTTTGCCACTTTGGATCCAAATTCGTTGTCTTGAGCGGTGTCCGAAGAGAGATCCACATTTCGAAGAATAACACTGCTTTTTCGGGATTCAGACGACTGAGCAAGTTCAGCAGCGCGAAGCAGAGAAACTTGAGCTGCTGGGGCAGACAATCCCTTACTGACAATTTCGGCAAAAGATTTCTTGTTTGGACTAGAGCCATTTTGAAGTTTGAGCTGATCTTTCAGCTCACAGACGGCTTTATTCAATCCTCCGATCTCGTGCACTAGCTCGGCATTTTGAACTTGGAGTTTTTGGATCACAGTGGCCATTGACAGCAAGGTTTTGGCAAATTCTTCACAAGAGATTGATTTCGGTAGAATAATAGACTGGACTTCAAGTGGAATAAGTGATTCCAGAGGGGGAATTTCAGAGGAAATACCATGAGTAGACGAAGAATCAGTAATAGTGAAGGACTCATTAGGAGATTCGGAGTCCTTAGTCTTTTTCGATTCTCTAGGAGAAAAGAAAAGGAAACGCTTGTTCGATTTTGACATCGGCGAGAGCTCGAGAGAGATACGACCGCTCGCTATCGAGAAAAATTGAAAAGTAATCGTTCACTGTATCATCAATTTGATTTAGAAATTTTTGATCCCAGTCACCGATATTTTCGTTGCACACAAATCTATTGTCAGCTGCTTATTGTTTATTTTCGAATTTCAGGAAAATTACTGTTTCAAAAAATTTGCAATCATTTATCTGTCAACATTGATATATTGCTAGTTTTGTAGTATGAACTTTCAGAAAATTTTCTTCTATCTCCGTAACTAGGTGTTTGACAAAATTTGACAATTTTTTTTTCTGTTTCACTTTTTGTTTTTCACGAAGACACCGTTTCATAATTTGTTAATGGGAAATAACATTCGTGTTAGTTTTCTATTTTGTCTATTTAGTACTCCGACGACATATTGTCTGTGAAAGCCAAAAAAACTGTTTCACAAATTTTTTGAAACAGGAAATTAAAATTCCAGTTTCAGTCATGAAGCTTACAATAAAATGTTCTAAGAAACCAATTTTTGGTATATATCGAACCTTATTTTCCATTTATTATTATCAGCAGCTCAAATAAGGCTGTTTCGGGCCGAACAAACAGGTTTGGGCCACTTCGTGCCGTTCTAAGGCGAACGGACCGATTTGGGCCAACCGGCCAATTCAGGCTTATCTGGACAAATTGGCTGATTCGGTCCATCCCCAGATCAACTGATCATTTCGGACTGTTTCTGGGCTTTGCAGACCAAACAGGCCGATCTGAACTGATTCGGACTGATTCTTCGGGCGGATAGGTTGAACAGAACGGGTCAGTTTTGAAATAACCTGTTTTAATGCAAGTTAGCACCCCACCGGTTCACCGCGGCACCTTTCATTCATCACAAAGACATTGCCGACAGCCTCCTTCTTTTCTCCTCTCTTCCGAAATGACGGAAAGACCTTTGCGGCGAGACTCTTTGTACTTCAAAAGCTACTTCGCAGACAGAGGGGGGGGGGCTTTCAACTAAGGGGCGTGGCCTTCCTTTTATCTCCGCCCCTAACCTCCCTATAAAAGCCGTGAAGTATCCGTTATTCTACAGTTTCCTCTTCAAATGGCTTTTTGGTATATGGCCTCCAATTCTTTTGATTATTTCTAATATTTTTTGAATTTTTATATATGTATTTTTTGGTCTTGTCATGTGGACTCGGTCCTCACCTGGAAGATATCACCGAAAGAGTAAGTAGTTTTGAACACGATTGGATATCATGTCAAAATCCGAGAAATTGCAGAATGTAACTTTCATGGAGGTGTCTTAAGAGGAGTTGACAATGATGTCGTCACTTGTTTGAATAAGCACACAATCGATGATTTTTTCAATATTAAAAAAGCAGGAAAACCAATTCTGACTTATGAGTCGAAAGACAATCGAAAGAAGGCCGTTCTCATTGAAGGAACCCATGAAAACAAAAAAATCATCCAGGAACATCCTCACAAAAGACGTCAATTATACCAAGCTTTATTCAAAGAGAAACTCGTTGTCGAAGACACAAATGCTATGACCGAACAGTCTGGTCTTTTCGCCTTTCTCATGATGCCACAAACTTCATTTTTACAACAATTTGAGCATATCCCGACTCGAAAAGAGTGTCATCGGCTCATAATGGAAGCGTCTCATCGCAACGATACCGGGTCTTCCAGACTTATTGGACTGCGTGTTGAAGATCGTATCAAATGTACTGATTTTTTCAGTCGAATAAATGAGATTCAGAAAGCGGCGGATGAGAGCGACACAGATGAAGTTGGAGCTGGAAAAAAAAGAGCGAAAGCGCAAAACACCATCTAGGATCAAGACCGACGTCAAAAGATAATCGAAAAAAGGCCGTTCTCATTGAAAGAACCCATCGAACATCTTCTAATTATGCAACAGAGTTAGCGATGAAAGCAAGACCATTCTCCATGAACATCCTCACAAAAGACGTCAACTATACAAAGAAAAGTACGGAGAAGTGATCAGAAACAGTTTCTCCTTTGCAAAAACGCATTATGTCCCTCGTGTACTCCTTCTGGGAAAAGAGAACTTCTTGTTCTTCGCAGGTGAATATCTCGTTTCAGAGTGATTCTCGACATATGCGTCAAGAGAGAAATGTTTCTAAAATGTTCTAATCTACCCGAATCGAAAGTTAAAAAATGTGACTTACAGTAACTATTTTTCTATTGACAAACGATTCACCAGATGTATATGGTAACCACGAACATTATTGAGGAATTTCGGAAGAAATTGAAAGATTTTCACAGTTTCAAAAAATTTTCCTTCCAGCTCCAAATGTTGAGAATTTAGTAGCATATTTCTTCAATTACAGAAGCTACTAAAATTTGATCAAAGCGGCTTACTATTGTGAAACTAAGAATTGTTAAAAAATAAAATACTGCAAATTTTTAATAATTACTCTAATATGAAAAACCAAGACAATTTTTCAGAAACTCACTGTTTCGAAAAAGTTCAAAACGAATTTCAGGTTTTTTCCATGATCAGATTCGACATTAGAGAATATTTTTTATTAAAGAGTTATTTCTAAAAAGAAGGGATGAACAGAACCGAAGTACTTTTTTGGAGTCTAAGTCTGAGTGAAACAGTAATATCTTCTGACTCTCGGAGTTTAGAAAAAAAATTCTGTTCCAAAAAAAGAAAGATTTTCACAGAGTATCATTAGAATTATAAACAAGGTGTTAGTTTTTTTTTTTGAACTTTTATTTGAAATTCTTTAATTTGCTCGCCTTAAAAACGAATGTTTGAACATGCGTTCATGAATTATCCTAAAACTGTGGCTGTTCTACTGTTGATTTGAACTATTCATCTGCTTTTTTTTGCTAAGAAAAATTACTGATTCAAAGAAAATAGTTTCGATATTTGTTCCTTTTGTGTTAGTGTTTCTATACTCATTTTTATTTTTCTCGTTGAAAATTATTTCGATTCTTAAGTATTTTTTTTTTCCATTTTTCCCCAAATTTATATTGGAGCGTAGCCTCGTAAATGAAACTTCATGTCACTTTGTTTGAACGCACATAGACTACATTTATCATTTCAATATATTATAAGTTTCTCCCAAAAATATTTCGAAACAGTAAAATTTTTTAGAAATAAACATAGAAATTGCTTTTTTTTTTCGAATTTCTGACCGCGAAAATTCCGACGTTCCCCGAATTCACTGTGACAACGATATCCAAATCAATCATCTAGAAATTGAGAAATTATTAACGCCGTTATTTCCGTTCCGAGAACCTGCATTAGCACATTAGCAAATTCAATATTGCCGACTTTTTTTTTGAAACAGTGAGTATCAATTTTGAAATATTTTGTTACTGTTTCAAAAAAAATGAAACTCAAGTAACCGAGGTTTAGATTGATTTTGGACGTCTAATGTTTTGCAACAATTTTAATTTTTTGAAACTTCGCAGTTTGTTTGTTTTTGCCGACAATCAACAACCAATACGTTGGTAGCTAAAAAAATAGCTTGTTCAGTTGGGAATCATTTTGGAACAGGAACGTTTTCTCTCTGCAAAGAAGGATCTGCAAGTGGGATATTAGCATAATGTGGACAAAACCAGTCAGAATAAGAATAACTGATCTGAAAAAAAAGAAAAAAATGTTCAAAAAATTTTGAAACAGAATTTTTCTCACTGTTTCATCCGCTGTTTCAGTAATACTTATTTTATATTGTTATGCTCTCTTAACTGTAAAACTAATTCTCTCTAAAACGATATGACCTCAAGAAATTCATTGTCTCAAGGAAAAAAAGAAAAAACTACTGTTTCAATTTGTTGAAAAACATATTTTCCTATTGCTCAACGTTAATTCTACGTCGCTTTGCGAATCGAATTCCATATACAGCTTTTTACACTTTTTTTTTAATTTTAGGGATTCACTTCCAAAAATAACTGCTCTTTTGAGAAAATGGTTTTGATAAACTCAGGAAAAAGTAATATTCAGATTGATACATGTTCCTCACTGTTAAAAAAATTATTACAAGTAAACAATGTTCCTTTATAAGCAAGAACATTAATGAAAATTAGTTATTAGTATACGGATTTTTTTGAAACAGTGAAAAACATCAGTACTGTTTCAACGTTTTTCCTTCAAACTGTGGGGCTCGAAGATTCAATGAAAACGCTTTTATCGCTAGATTTTGTGGAATGATTTCAAACCTCATAGAGTGTAATCAACAAGTTTTTCAAAAGCTATTATTATCGATTTAATAACTGAAGCAGCGAAATTTTTCGAACATGTGCAGTTTCAAAAAATATTCATGCATTTTCACACTGTTTTCAGTACACTAGTTGACTATTTGTGTGAGAATTAACACTTCTGGAAAAATGATTCCAAGTTCAAATGTTCGTGATGAATTCGCCAGTGAATATGAATAAATTTCGCACCTGGTCTCCTAATTATTATGAAACAGGAACAACTTTTTGTTAATAATGTTCCCGATGTCACCTATTTTATATTTTTATAAAATTGAATTGAAAATAAGAGTAGGAAAATATGAAACAATCAAAAATAGCACGAGAAATCATGTACTTACAGTACCGTGCAAAAGTATACGAACACCCCCCCCCCCCCCCCACCATTTTTCAGTTGATTTTAGCTGACTTTGTGCATGGGCCACACGGTCAAAAGTTTTTCTACAGCCTTAAAAACTTTTGAGCGTATTAAGCACGGGTCAAACTTCATTTTCGCAGTTGACAACTTTTTTGCACCACCACTTTCCTGGCAGATAGAGCTCGTTCGATGAGAAACTCCGGAAATCGTCAAATAGTTGATTTGGACGAGCTCTATCTGTCGGGAAAGTGGTGGTACAAAAAAGTGACCAACTACAAAAATGAAGTTCAAGCTATGTTTGATACGCCCAGAAAATTTAAGAGCCGTAGAAAAAACTTTGACTGTGTGGCGCATGCTCACATTCAGGCTAAATCAGCTGAAATCAACTGAACAACGGAAGTGTTCGTATACTTTTGCATGTACATTAGATGCAAATAACTGTGAAACAGAAACGAACTTTTTTTTCTGTTTCAAAAATTCTCTCGTTGAGCAGGACATCTCCGGTTGCTCTAATTGGAATAAGCAACAATGTTCTTTTTGCCAGTAAAGTTTTTTTACGAAATAAAATTTTGTTTGCAAAATTTTCAAGTTTCTTAACCATAGAACCAGTGTGCCTCCTACATTAAGCCATCGGTTCCGAAAACATTTTTCTTTTCGTAATCAATAACCCGTACGTTTCTATTTGATGCGCTAGAACAGTGGCTTTTCAAGAAAAAAATGTCCTGTTTCATGGAATTTCAAAAATTTTTCTGTGGTTTCGAGTATTTGATCGTCCACACTTATATAAGTGATAATTGAAAATATTTTTCCGACGCTAACAATAATAATTCCATCTTATCTATCCAATCCACTATATTTCTGGAAACAGTAACTTTTCAAAAGATCCCTGTTTCATGATTTTTCAAACACTTTACTGTGGCTTTGATTAGCTGATATCCCACATTTATATGAGTGATAATTGAACACATATTCAGTGAGAGTTGTTCTTATTGATCCTTTTTTCTGTAAAATTGGAGTCATTAACACATAATATATCTTTCATGCTTGTGGCTTTTTTGGAACAGTAAGCTTTGAATTTCACGAGAAAAAATGATCTGATTCAACCGATTTATTGTATCGCTTGTGACGGACCCAATAGTAATCTATTGGCCACCGGCGAGCCGGATAGGTCCTATCTCATAGCGCATTCCTAACTGAGCTCCTGGTGGTTCAGTAAAGAGCTCAGGATAAGCGATGTAACGACATAACACAATTTACACTCAACCAAATTTATTGAGGGGAAAAAGCATGTCTCATAGAGACTGCATTAAAAACCCTTGGTGAGAGTTCAACAAAGGTACAATAAAAGTGGCGGGCCTTCTAAACAGAAGGGGCGCCCAAAAGGGACACAATAAATGAATATGGGGAGGGGAAATAAATAATTAGAGACCTCGAAATGTTCCGCGAAGAATCAGGTCAGATTCTGACGACATCCATTCCATGAGATGACTAATTACTAAATACCTCAAGCTAACTATGCTAAGCTCATAAGAGGTTAGGGTTAACTTCCTTAGTATAGCCTTCAACCACTAGAGGCGTCTATATAAGAGGCGTAAGTGGCGGCAATAACAGCTTGGTGAAAGGTACGGAGAGGCGTGAGCCGCTCACCATTCAGCAAGGTGACTTGCAACAAGACTGAAGATTAAAGGGAGGTAAGATAGCAATTGTCATCATTTGCGTTGAAGTTGGCGGGCGAAGTAGTTGTAGTAGATCATCCAGGAGCGGCGGCAGCGTAGAGAGTGAGAGACGTAGACACTGAAGGAGAAGAACGAAGTGAGTCTGTAAGAAATATGAAGAGGCGACAGGGGAATATTGAAAGGAACTAAAAAGGAATAAAATATAATTAATTATAAGGATAAATTCATAGAATTTATGCATAATAATCAATAAATATATTTAATGAGTTTGACTGTGGCAATTAGAGGGAAAATAGCCCTGTAGATTGACAACACTCTGGGGGATCTGAGGCCCGCCAGAATTCACTACGTGGGTGTAGTGTTTAATTCTGGGATTCGCCTTACGAGCTTGGTATGGTCTGAGACGGTTTGCAGGAAGTCGTGCAAAAGCATCGTCAATACTATTATGACCTTTATTATTATTAGGCTGGCGCCCAGACGACATCAGTCCAGCCTTACTAACTCCACCATGCTTGCGCCCAGGCGGCATCAGTCTAGCATGCGTGGGAAGAACCTCTGGCTGGCGCCCAGACGACATCAGTCCAGCTTCAGAGGTACTATCTTTCGCTTCGTCAATAACCTCATCTGTATTAACTTCTATAAGGGGACCTGGAACAGAAGATACAGAATTAGCATTAACTAACGAAGAGGCGATCCTTGACGGCTCCCTCCGAGAAAATTCTTTCGAATTTCCTCCAGTACGTGAAACTTTATGATGCGCTGTTGGGTGGCGCCCCGATAACCTCGGCTCATTCATACCCACAGGGATGACTGAATTATCCGCAATGTTTTTTAGACTAGACTTACTAGACTGAAGCTTGAGCTGGCGCCCAGACGACATCAGTCCAGCAACTTCAGGAACAGGCACAGCCCTATCGTTCGTGAATTTTCTAGTCATTGAATTGTCAGAAAGAGGCGACGTAACATCATCTAGAGGCTTGCGCCCAGACGACATCAGACAAGCATCCTTAGATGATAAATCATCATTAGAGGCGAGTCGGTTACGTGAAGCATGATTTGAATTAAAAAGCTGGTGCCCAGACGACATCAGTCCAGCTTTCTCATTACTGAGCGGCGAAGTATTGTCATCTTTGAGCTTGCGCCCAGACGACATCAGACAAGCATCCATGGATGAAAAGTCATCGCTAGAGGCGTGTTGATTACTTAAAGCGGAATGATTCGTGTGTGACAGATCATTAGTATTTTTATCATTTGTGCTCGTTGGGGGGTTCGATCGCCCGAACTCTTCCAATTTATCCGATGATTTAACCGTGTCTTTTTGATAGAGGCGTTTAGAAGATATTGAAAACGATGTAAATGCGGGTGCATCCGGTCGAACCACGTAATTCTGCGAATCTATCGATTGGATGTCATCAGAATCGAGGGTTTTACAACGTTCGATTTTGATAAGAATTAGCTGGTTTAAAAGTTTCGAGCGGATTTTCCTACGGTATCTTATAGTGGCGAAACGGACGAATCCGTCACGACTTTTCGGCAAAGTTTGAATACGTTCTAAAGACCGATTGTAACGAGCGAGTTTCTTTATTCGTCCTAAAGAAGGAGGAAAAGCGAACGGTCGGCCGTCTTTGTCAAAATGGTGTCTGAAATGAATTGATGACGAAAAATAATCGGTGGCATACGTTATAAACATGTAGCAACTCGAATTATTGACATGAATGCATAAAAAAGACCGAAAACGGGTGTGGAGAGGAATGAAGGTTAGCAAGAGGTACGATTGAAGGGGCGAAAATAATTGATAGTTCGAATCTTTCTTCGCATTATCGTAGATTTTGAAAATCATGATTTCGAAGATCCGAATAGTATCTATATTCTCGAGCTCGAATCGCAGCCCATAACCAGAAATCGCATAGAAACCTTTTGCGCTGCTGGCTGGTAACTTATCATTCGTCTCGACAACCGAAAGTTGCTCTACAGAACCCAAAGGTTCTGCAGAGGAGGCTGCTGTGGGCCAATCAGCGGGTGGCACGTGGGCTTTTGAGGGCCCTGTGCCGGCCCAGAAAGAATTACTCGTGAGTCTCATCGGAGTCACGAAAAAATTTGTTAGCGTTGTCGGTAGATTGTTTCTTTTGTCGAAGGTTTTGAGTCGAAGAGGCGTCCAAAGTCATGATAGAGTTCGGAAGTTCTTTCGTTTGATCTTGACAAGAGGCGATACCAGACCTGAATTTATCAGCGAAGGTGAGATCGTCTAATGCTTCAGTAAAATGGGCTAACACTTCCTGTGTAGAAGGTTCTCTGCCGTTCATGAATAGAGCTCTCATATATCGCATGAGTCTGTCCGGGATTTTCGCAACAAACGTACGGACGAACGTATTTGTTTCTGTGTCTAGCCCCAGCTCTTTCATCTGAAGGAGTATGGACTTGCAGTGGTTGAGTTCTTTGGCTGTTTGCCTGAAATCAACCGAGTTGAAGGTAAGTTCGCGGAAAGATTGAAGCGCTGAATTCATGGCGGTGTTATCCTCTGAGAACGCTTGATGCATGGCATCAAGGGTTTCAGCCACGGCTTGGATAGGATCGTAAAGCGCGACGAGATATTCTTTCGCTTCACCGACGAGTTTCTTTTTCAAAACTGCAAGTTTCATAGTGTCGTTCAGCTGATTATTTAGCATGACCATTGAATGAAATTCATCTTTGAAACGTGGAAAGTCCAACGGATCGCCTTCAAATGGGGACACGATTGCAAGGACTTCCTTGAACGAAAGTTTGATGGTGCCGTCGCTGTTTTTAACCGTATCCGATTCATTGCTCTCATCTCTATGATAGGCGTCTCCTGCATTCCGATATTTCGGCTGCTCAAAAAGAGGCGAGATGGCTGAGTTGAAGTGGCGGTTCACTTGGGAAGCGCGTTCTCTCAGTGCCATTTTTCTCATAGAAACTCGAGGCGAATGATCGATTTTTTCTTTTCCACATCCATAAGGAGTAGATGCTTCTAGAGGCGGGGTGAGACAAGTTTTTGTTCCTGATCGATGACTACGATGACTCACGATCGATGGTGCAGGTGAAGATTTATGCGAAACCAGGTCACATTCGATTGACTTGTGCTTGTTCGAGGTGCAATAAATGCATCTCTTGTTCAACGCACAATATCTCTGAAGATATTCATTCGTGCACCGGAATAGTTCGTGATTTTCTTCGCAGCATGGGCATGAGCGGACCATCTTTTCCATGAGAGGCGGGGATGGTCGGTTCGCATGCTGTTCATTCGTGTCACGAACAGGTTGGAGTTCGAAAGGCTCTCTTGGAGGCAAACGAGCTTGATTATTAAGTGGCGGAGCCACAGGTTGAGGTTCGAAAGGCTCTCGTGGAGGCAGACGAACTTGTTGAATAAGTGGCGGAACCACAGGTTGGTCTGAATTATAGACGAACCCTCCATTTCCATTCGAAGGAGACAGCGTGATTACAGCTGTATTCTGGAATGTGGGTGGGGACCCGGTAGTAAGAATTGGAGTATTCTCGGTAACTGGAGAGAGGCGAGGAATTTCCTGATCTCCGTTGTCAGCGATATCATCTCCGTTGTTTTCATTGTCGTCATCGTCACCGACTAGGAAACTGTCTAAGTTATGCGAAAGCTCGGCTAATTCTGCTTCCGAGATTTGCGACTCGAAGCGATACTCCTGCGAAATCAGAATTTGGCGAAGAGTATCTTGAGCCATTTTCAGGTCTTCGATAGTTTCGTCACGAGGTTTCTTTGCGAAGTGGTTGATGACCACATCTTTCAGAGCGGCGCGTTCCTTGTCGGATAAGATGACATCTCTAGTTTTGATGACATCGAAAAAGTGGGCATCCGTTTCGATGATCGAAAGAATCATCATGATCTCTTTCTGAAGCATGTCAATGATGCGGAGGTCCCTATCGGTTCGATTGACATCCGGATCGTTCAAGTAGACTTTAGCGGCGTCCAATTTCTTAGATGCGGTCGTAAATGAACGAGAAATTTGGGAACGAAGGAACTTAGCAGTGTTCTTCATGTTGACGGAGAGCACTTTAGTCCCATGTTCCGAGTTGGCGACTCCAGAGGCGGAATCGATTGGATTTTGGTCCGTTATAGAACCTTGGCTTGAAGGCATTGTTCACACAATTGGGCGATTGAGCAGTTAACTGAAATTAGAAAGGGATTATAAACAAATCATTGGAAATATAGTATTCGCAAAGGGGTTGATCAATTCTCTGTGAAACTTGTGATCCATCGTATAATGATCTGCTACGAGTATTCTTCTAATCTATCGTCTTAAGCTACGTAATTCTTAATCGGATATTTTAGGTGTTAATCTAGATTGAGCTAATGTTTCTCGTGTTCTAGTAGAATAATAACATTAATGATCACTCGTGATAGACGACGTGTGTTTAGCATGATTATCGATTCGAAAGTTAGTTAGACTCCGATTCAATTTTCCACGAAGCTATCAGGGGCGACTTCTTAAGGTTATGATTCTTCACCGTTTCTCTTTTGTACTGAAGAGTTTCGGAGTCAGAAATAGAAGACGTTGTATTCTGAAATTAACAATTTTGTGTCTTTCGACTCTTCGCAGCGAAGACACTAGAGCCTCGCGACTCTGAAAGCAATCTTGCATTAAGAACAGGATTGTTGTCGCAGCTACCTTGGCCTAAGGCAGAGCCAGAAGGCTGGTTACCAACCAGACACTTCTTTATCGGGCTATGAACTAATATATAGAAATAAGAGGAATAAGTTAGGCTACTTTCGCGTAGTAGGGATTTCCTAAGTTATCATTATTAACTAAATACTGCACTATCAGTCGAAACGACAAATAATGTATCATAGGGGCGTATAAATACTACGGATTCGGAAGATATTCGTCGGAATTTGCTGGTCCGAACTATTTGAATATTGTCCACCCACCGGTCGGGTACTATTACTGGTATAGATACTAAAGACGTATTTGGTAGAATCATCGTGGTTCTGCCCAAACTTAATTACGCTCTTTCTCGCCTGAGGTCGTAAATAGATTTCATAAATTGGCGCTCTCCTTTATTATTATTCTTGTCAGTGAATAACTCCAGCAGATGTGGCAGAGTTGCTTTTCAACACTTAGCAAGTTTCAGAGAACCATCCGAATGTCTGATGTGTATTAACACGCGAAAACAGACATCGTCGTCCCTGACTGCTAAGGGCATCTACAATAGCGCTCAATCCCCCTCAGACACGAGGAATCGACCTCGATTTTTAGTTTGAAATTATAATTTATCACTTTGAACCACTATGCGAGTATACTATCACTAGAGGCGAAGTAATGACAGAACCAGCACACGACAAGGTTTTTGTTATTTGAATGATATCGTAATTAATGTCTTTCCTAAGCAGGGAATGACACCGTCAGTCACTGAATATTTTATCTTATCAAACTCCATGAGACTCCGACCAGTAGCACTCTATCTGGAAGGCTACTGTGCAGTTTGATAATCCGAAACCTAGGGGCATTCTTAATGAGATGACCAATACTACTTCCATTATGTGACCTGCTCGATCTAATGGAGTGGTTTACTTAATCCTAGCACACCACTACAGATATTATCTGTTTTTATTTCGTATTACCTAGTTGATCTGCCTATAAAAAGGGAGTATCATATTCAGTTAGTGAACAATGATGGATACATGTCTAAAATTAATCTAGTTGTTCGGAATATTGATGAGACAATTGTTATTCGGAGTATAACCGCGGTCACTGTTTCCACTGGCCATTGTTATGTTTCGTCACAAAGAAGAATTATGTCAAAAATATTGCTTATGTAAATTATGGATCGAATACACTAAATGGATATCAACACCGAAATGTGTTGTCAAGTTTCCACCCAATGTACTTGTTACCAGACGCACAATTTAATATAGAATATCAATCTTACTCGAAATTAGAAGTATGATGATACCCGAAAACTAATTAATTTAGAGCCGAAGGTATCTGATCTAGATATCGCGTCTAGATCGACTGACTGATTACGACACGAATGGGACAGCCTTATCTCCAGCAAGGTCAGAAGCTGTGTGATAACCCATTCTAACCAGAATAACCTGTTCTTTCGATCCAGGGTACCTGATCACATTACTGTTTTTTTTTTTTAACGTTGTTTTTTCGTACTTGTCTAGCGGCGTTTTTATTGATTTTTCACTGACTGCAACAGCCAGTATAGCTATTTCTAGTTATTATTCCCAGATCAAGACCACACGCATACGAACTATTTTGACAATAAACTTCTTGGTTTCTCAGCTGTCTTTCTATAAAGGAGGCGATACAACGAAGATGGCGTGCTCATAGACACGTTTAGCAAGTAATAGTGTAAGAGGCGGTGATAAGGTAGTAGCGAAACTTGACGCTACGTTTTCTGGAAATATAAGTAAATTCTGACAGATCAACGCACTAATATTCACAAAAGGGCACGAGCGCAATAAAGGTAGTTTTCAAGAAAGGTACTCTGTATTACTCTGTCCGTTTATTGATTTCTATTATGTGCAATTTGCCACGAAAGAAAGGCCGAAAACAACGTAGGAAGGGAGACGATAAGTGAAATGTTTATCGAATCGCAAATCAACACACTTTATATGTTTCAAGTTCGGTGATTAAGTTATTACTTAGTCTAAATGAGTAGAGAAGTTTTGACATTCGTTCTCTAGAGTATTCCAACCCGTCTAGAAATGAAAGTGACCTAATTATTACATGATGCCGAAAAAACTTCAATCGATTTATCGGAACGTCACGAATGGTATCGTGGTTAGAAGAGGCGTTCTAACATTGGTATCGAGCCAATACATTAACACAATGCGCAATTATGTAGAACTATCCCATTGGTCTGAACGGTTGAGAGAAATCGGATAATCTAAAATTGGCGCAACCATGAGTGCCATGATATCATGTTGAATTAGGGGTTTTAGACTACAACTAGTATCAAGGAGCCAAGTCGAAATGGGTGTCGAGAGGTTACACTACTCGACAGAAAACGAACTGAATTTGAGATTAAACATACGAAACTCTTATATAATTTATATCTCTCCTTGATCGCTAGCTGACCATAATTTGTGCAAGCTAATAGTTCATGATGATGATGAAAATTGTACCGTCGTAGAATTTAGATATCAAAATTAATAGTACGTGATGTCGAAGCGATATGGATTAGTGTATATGACACGATTTATCGGAACGCAAAACGAGTATTAACTGCGAACGTATTTAACCGAAATTGAAGAATAGTTCAACTTCCGATATATTAGCTCTATTACTATTTTAGACACGTGAATGCTTTTAGTGGCGTAGTGGAACGACTGAGTCGTCCGACTTCCTATCGATCGCATAGCGATTGTCTTACACGGTTGGATGTTCTACTCGAATTTGAAGATTGACCGAAAAACAGTAACCAAATTTATGGATTTTTGGCAAAAGACTATTGGCTTGGGTTTGAACCTAGTATTCATAGAGGAAGAGGATAAGTGGCGAATGAACTAACAGAATTTTCAAGCTAAAAGCATAAAATTAAGCAGTTGATGCAACATATTGACTGTCTATTTTCCGAAGATTCGGTTGATCCCAAGACACCTTCATCACCGCGCTGTTGAAGGATTTTGTTTTTAATTTTTGAACCGTCTGTTTGATTCGACAGTGCAAAACGCCTATGTTAGAAATACAAATATGGAAACCAGTGCCTTCGTGCAGTGGGATTCGTATATATTGGCGAGTAACTAAAAAGCGCCTTACTCTCAAACTGGCCAGATTATTTCAATTTCTAGGCGACTATAAACTTATCACGGTTCATAGATTTCCCTGAGTATGATCGTTATTAACTTAAGCTTACATTACCCCTAATCAACAACAGAATACATCGATTATTCTACAAACTAACTTTGTAACGTGACTGAATTTCTTTCAGTACGTCGGTGTTGAAGAGAAGATATGAAGCAAATCATAATCACGTGATTTTCTGTAATCTTATCTATGTCAGCATACAAAAAATTCGAAAGGTGGGTCTTTCGATACTGTAATACGGCAGTACACGATTGATGCACCAAGTGCACCTTATTAAAAGATAATGCATTTACGGAAATCAGATTGCCTCATCGGATTTCCTATAAATCGCAAAAAGTTATAAAAAGAGGCTTCTCCCTACTGATCAGGTTACGGGAAGGGTCGGTCTGGCCATTATTAGGAACAACCTACAACCCTACTTAAAGTGGCGCGTGCTGCTGACTGAATGTACTATACGTAGCGAGTACTATTTTTGCAGAGGACAACGTCTACTCTAAGGTTTTTCATCAGTTTTTTCTATTCTTAGAAGGGGCGCAAGAAAGAACTATCTCCGACCCGAGACTCTGTACTAATCTTACTATGACCGCAGTGATAGAAGCGCGTAGCACTAAGAGATTTTGATACCATTTTATTCGAAGGAAGGTAATTCCTTGTACTAGATCAGGATATTTGTGTTCGTAAACTAGTCAACACTCACCGCTGAGGATCACGAGTTTCACAGGATAAGATTATAAAAGAGAAATGAATCAGGGAACGATTATCCCAATAGATGAAACGGAATGAACATGAAAACCGAGGACTTCCACCATCGAGATTTATTATGCGAAATGTCAAACGTTATCGTAAATTATAAGTCGAATAGATTATAAAAAAGCAATAATGACAAATCAGAACATAATGCGATGGTGGCTTAGGAGCCAGTACATGAAAAGAATTTAGTAAGTCCGAAATAGAGGCGGAATCTGCATTCTTGACACGTAGCGTCTCATCTTCTTATATGGATCACGATGTTGCTATCCGTGGAGATGTCACCGCTCCGAGTCGTTGATTACTAAAAGTATAAAATTGATTACACTTCGAACTAATAAACGAGTGAATTGGCTTACTCTATGCGTTGCTATCTTTTATTAATTTATCCAATTGTGATGAATCAGAAGTGGCGACTGCTCATCGAGTATGCTGGGCTATCGTTTTGATGATGCAGAGGCGACTGCTCGATCGATATTCCGTTGAAACGAGAATAGAGAACAGCATTTAAATGCACCGAATAATCGTGCTAACACATCAGCACACGCGTAAACGAATCATGTTAAACAGCATTCGACGAGTAGCTGATCTGACAAAATATATTATTGAACACAAGTTTGTCTAATGGAATGCAAACGTGATGCAACTAACCTGAAGAATAAAACTTATCTCGGCCGGCTTCAATCTGTTTACGTTGTCCATGACTACGATTTTTTATCTACTCTGTCACGAGAGATACTCCCGATTTCTCTCCTCATTCATTTTTTTTACAGAGGCGAAAGCGATCTTATGAGAATAGCTTCGAGTCCGCGAACGTAATTTTTCTAGTTTGTATCCCGTCAGAATTTTTTTTATCGCACCTTCAGATTACTACTGCGTAATGTGATTGCCACGTAACGATAGCTGGAGGGGTTGATCACTACTATGATAAGCAATCGTTCTATACAGACGAGAGGCGTTAAAAATGAAAAAGAGAGTTAGGAATACTGTGTGAGAGGCGACAAATTCCGATCTGAAATTTTGGCGAGCTAGAGCTAAGAGATGATGTTAATAAGAAGTCCGACAGCGATGGTCCCGGATGATGGATCGGCATGCATTTGGAAGTTCTTCTGGGATACTTTCTCCGAGATAACTCTATTTGGTGGTAAACACAACATGATCACTACATGTTCCACGATGACGAATCGTTACGGCAAACGAAGGGAAAACCGATCGCTTGGTTATATCACCGGAATAAATAAGGGGCGTCTAACTACTATTACCGAATATTCTAGACCTTTAATTAACCCAGTGGCGTAGATTATACGATCTTGATGACTGTTTGTGTTAAATAATTTGAAGAATTGAATCGACTTCACCCAGGGAACACAATTGGCATTGATTATAACGATGGGAACTAGTCGGCACGAAGACCGCACCAGCTTCGATGCTGATGTCCTCCATATTACGAGGGCGCTTCCTCGCACTATGACGGAAGTTTTCAATTGTCCAACACAATATAAAGTGGTCAAGCGGCTAAATTGTGCTGAAACCCATAAATCGATTAACGTCTTAATAGATTGTGGTCATCCAACGAAAGATTTCGTTAGAATTCCAGCAGTTATTTATTACCGAACAGCAGAACTTCAAGAAGAAGGGTGACGTACGAATCAGCAATCTTAGGAAATTCGTATGGGATAACAGTTGTCCATAACGAATTAAGGATCCGCTTGCAAAGTGCGGACTCTACACCGTACTCTTGAAATTCAATATGAAGGGTCTTCGATCTGAGGATTATTCTGCTCCTGATCCGGTTTAAAACAGTGTATCGAATCGATCGATTGAGAGGCGGATAGTTGAGCAGCGAATCTAGTCAGTCGAGCCGTCCAATATTGCTGACGATGTTGGTCTCTGTAATGATTTGTCCGAAGAATATGAAGAATAAGGTGAATGACGAATCGTTTGACTCGTAAATATGACTTACGTTTCTAACACATTGTTCGAAGGAACATAAACATTTCCAACAATTTATAGTCCGAAGACTCTAGAGGCGCGATTAATAAATTAATCTATGTGACGAAGTTTTGCGATTTCTTCGCCACCATCACATCGCAGTCGTTGTCGATTTGTCTTGATATATTACGTTCTTGCACTACATTTGGTTTCGCTTCGAAGATGAGCAACCATTAATTGAGAGAGGCGGATTGAGCAGCGGTGTGACTGACCGAATAGACAATCGATAAGTGAACCTGTCATGGCATATGGATACACAGCTTTCCGGATTCTGACTGTTTTCGAAGAGGCGATTTGACGGGGAGATCGTCGAGTGTGAAATGAACTTCGTAGAATGGTGAACGTTTGATTTATAGAAACGTTGCGCCGAGCGGCGTAGACCATTACGAGATGAAACATCGATCCAAAGGTTCCCAAGCATTAATCACAGTCTTCCACGAAAGTCGAGAAAATCCGAACTCGTGAATTTCCAAAGAGGCGAAAGAGGCGGCTGCGCGTAGTCCACCAATCTGCTCAGAGGGGTCGTACTGCAGAATCAGCGCTTCGAGTGCGTCACAGAGGCGATTGCGTCTGGTTGAACTGGTCAAAATCTGAAATGACACATGCGATTAGTTCTAAAATAGCGATTAATTCATTAACTCTTTTCGTTTTTCAGATACTGGTGGGTCGTACACCACGATTTTCATGAAATAGTTACCTACAAAGCCATCGGAACAAAAATCAGACTGGTTCATTGTCAAGCAAGATATACGAAAATACGGATACGCAAGAATTATGAAAAATGTATCATAGAACTGTGTGATGATAAAAACTAAGTTTTTTGATAGAGATTCCAGTAACGAGTGGCGTATTAAATCTAGTAAAAATTTTCGGAGTTTTGAGTAATAACGCGTTGTAACAAGAAATGAAAATACCGAATTCAGATTAATCTGAAGTGGCGAATATCATTCGTTGTGTTTTGGTTGTATTCGATACGTGACTCTATTAAAATAGAATCTGATGGGACCGAAATAATAACCTATTTATAACGAAATTAACTGAATTTATTCACAAATGTGCTAGATCTTTTACAGCCAAACATACTGAAATCTCTACGCTCTACGAGCGTCAAGAATTTGTGAAGCTAATACCTGAAGTAAACTTACGTCACCTTTCGAAGTACAGCAACTGTTTTTCTCTATTACTCCTGCCTGAGTTCTTACTTATCCGTGGCTCCAGTTCAATCTTTCTTCCAACCAGTTCTTGTTCCACAACAATCCAAAAATCGAACTGTTACAAGAGATAAGTAGTGGCGGAAAAATCGACGAACACCAGTGAGGTACGAATCTAAGAAGAGACTTAGACAGAACGTAACGAGAAATCTCTGAAAACGCGAAGGTTCCATGTGTCGGAGGAGGAAAAACTCGTTCAAGGTAGTCAACCCCGAAAAAGCTCTCCTGAATCCTCACTGTACCTTGTAACCGCAAACTTACAAGATACGAAAACACGTGAAAACTCCACGAAAGCGAATAAATCGCAATAGACGACATCAGAAATATTTATCGACTATATATAAAAATAGGGGTGTGATGTTTAGTATCTTACGATGATGAGGCTCTTTTTCTTTTCCGTACCTATCTTCTATCGATGTGAAGCTTCCCCCTCTAAACCAAGATGCATCCTGATTCATTGATAGCCCATCACGGTTTGCACAGCAACGGAATCTATTAACTTCCACAGACGGCACGGTGATCTAGAGTAATCCGCCTCACCTACTTCTTACCATACCCGGGTGACCAAGAAGATAGGACAAAAAATACTAATTAACCTCAAACGACCATCATCGTCTTCCTAAAAGACTAACTATGATATTAATTCATGTCTTGCACAGAGGCGGGGCGCTGAATGATATGCGGTGAATCACCCTATTCCAACCGTAAAATAAGATTACACCTATATTAATGACAACAAGGAGTCCTTAGTGTATGATGACGCCAGAATATCGAATTCCGAACGTAGTCATAGACTAAGTTCCTGTCGGCCCATAGACACAAAGTAAACCATAACTTCGTCTACCTAAACATCACTAGTTTCATCTCTTTCGTCATTACTATAGTTGTTCTTGGGGTTTTCTGTGTGGTCCACGTTTTGACTTAGCGCGATTAACAATTAGACCTGTATAAATACAAATCTAACTGCTTCGCAACGTAGTGATTATAGCGGCGGATCACTATCATATCGATTGATATGAAAGCCACGCGACGTGATCAACCTTGATCATACTCCTGTCTACTAAGAGGCGCATCAACAGAAAAAGAAATATCTCGTGCTTGCCAAAGAGGGAAGCAGAAGAATCCCAAAAAGAAGTATAATAACAACTACTCAGAGTTCCTGCTCGGCCGTCAGAATAACTTTTAGAGGTTTTGGAATTAAATTTGTGTACTATGTCTCCGGTGCGAGAATCAGTGTCGCAATTCTTACGAATATTACCAATAATTAGGTCGCTCCGGGGGACCAGAGGGACTCGATGTTCCTCTGGTATCAAATTAACATAATAACAATTAACCCAAAAGATCATTCGTGTGAGAAGTGATTTCCCGTCTAAATACGAAAAATGAGTTAACAAACGAATGATAAGACTTATAAATTCTTCCTCATCACTTGTTCGTTGTATGTATGATTTGTGAGGCAATGGATTCGAGATTAAGTGGCGCAAGTGTGAGAGTCCGCTAACGGAGTCTCTATCAAAAAATAAAAGACAGATTTTAGCTTGCTTGCACCTAATGGAATTCCGAACCGACTCTACGGCACTCATTACTAGAATAAGTGGCGCAAATCCGATTCCTGGAGCAACAACCGAAATCTGTTGCTCCGGGGGACCAGAGGATTTCGAGAATCCTCTGTCCATCACCTGACATAATGATACTACAAGAACAAAAAAGTTTTCTATACGGCTTCGCAGTCGACCAGGTATCTACAGGTAGACTACACTATCCATCCATAGTGTAATGTACGTTTCGGGTCCCTTTGGCCGATAAATTTCAACAGTAATTATTGGATGTCATGCGTACCCCAACTAGTAAGACAAAAAATAAAAAACTCAAACGGATGACATGCAACTTTCCTGTCTAGTGGTGTTTAATGTGACGATTTCCTATACCCGTTCAACAGCGAGTATAGTTCCTCTAGATTGGTTTCGAAAAGAGGGGATAGTGAAAAGGTTAAACCAAAATTGTAGCGACTAGTCGTCAAAAACTGGATAGTCTCTTTCGAGCGCGATCCTGGATCTGAGAGTAGAGGCGGAAAAAGAAATTCAAATGAAAAACACTATTCTCTTAATAAACCAACTAACCGTTTAGCTAAAAAGTAAAGAAATCTCTGACGTGTGCCCTCACTCATCTGGGTTGCACCCTGATTCATTGATAGCTCCATCTTGGTTTGCACATAGACAAAATCTATCAACTTCCACAGGCGGCACGTGATCTAGCAAGTAAGCAAGCGTCAATTCTGATGAGAGGTCTTTACCCTTAACTAAAGAATATCACACTAAACACGACCTAAATTTTTGGCAGATATGTCCCGATGCACTTAAACAGTTGTGTATTTGAGTGAGAAGAGGCGCAATCTCTGAAGTTTACTTAGTTACCGAGAATTTCCGGCTAAACACTAGAAATTTTCGGCAGAGGCCGAGCGAGAACTGTAAACCTAGAAACTACGCCTTGTTCTACTCAAACACTAGAAAAATATTATGATAAAAGTAAAGGAGATCTGATCTGACATCAGACGAACACTTATGCATAACTGCATAAACACTCGCCCCATCAGAGCTCTCTTCATGATGACCGCAATAAGAGGTGATCCAAAGAGAAAAATCAGATTAGTCCTAACTCTTATCAAATATTTCCCTAACAAGTGGCTAACAAAGTGGATCGGGGTTTCCAACCCCTTCTATAGCGTCTACCTGTCGTTTGTGATCGAAATCACCAAGGTAGCAAAGTCCTATCTAGTTAGGTTTCCTCTCTCCCGGCACGTTGGACAAGCCGTCTGTGAACAGCGTGTTTTTTAGGTGCATGGAGGATATCGGTCCGGAGACCGACTCCCAAGGGCTTTTAACTAGAAGAACACC